>VWYK01117046.1:1939-14374 GCA_013399775.1 Semnornis frantzii | reverse complement strand
TTGTTCTCTTCCCAGGCCTTCCAGAGGAAATTTGCTCCATTTAAAAGCCAAGAGATGATTTTCCTGATGGCTGTGACCTCCCTGCTCCTGTTCTGGCTGCATCCTTCCACTGCCACCTTGTACAGACAGCAGCAAGGATCTCACCAGGGCCAGCAAGCACTCAGGTGCCCAGAGGCAACCTGCAGGCTGCAGTTCAAATGTGAATCTGAACCTGCAAGGATGCTGAGCACGGTGGAGGGTGAGTGACCTCTTACCATTTCCCAAGGGGCTTTAAGCCCTGGGAGCTGGAGGAGCATCCAAAATCCAAGGCAAGCTAGGGTGGTGATGCTGGTGTGAAGGCTCATGGAGGTAAAGATGAGTTTGAGATGGGGAGGGGCTACAAGAAAGTGTGGGGGGGCTGACACTGACAGGGGCTTGTAGTAATAGGGTGAGGGACAATGGCTTGGGGAGGAGAGATTGGGACTGCAGATGAGGAAGAAATTCTTGGCAGTGAGGGTGGGGAGACACTGGCACAGGCTGCCCAGGGAGGCTGTGGATGTCCCCTCCCTGGAGGTGTCCAAGGCCAGGCTGGATGAGAGCCTGAGCAGCCTGGGCTGGTGGAGGGGTCCCTGCCCATGGCAGGGGCTTGGAGCTGGATGAGTTTTGTGGTCCCTTCCAACCCAACCCAGTCTGTGGCTCTCTGGGGAGGGAAATGAGGCCAGCAAATACAGCAGAGGGTTTGCAGGAGGATGATCCAAGCAGCTCTGATATGGATCTGTTCCCTCACAAAGTCAGTGCTGGAGCAGCTTTGCCAGTGCCAGGACATGGCAGATGACAGGCACAGGGTGGCTGCACCTTGTGCCAGCTGCAGCACCTTGGAAATGGCACTGGCACCACTGTGCCCTGGGATCCCACCTCGGGGAGCCCACCTTGGGCTCCCAGTTCATCACAGGGAGGGGATTCTCTGCTCTGCTCTGCCTTTGATAGCAGCAGAGAGGCAAGGTGAGGAAGAGCAGAACTGTGTGGGCCACATTGGGAGAGGAACAGAGGCAGAGTCCAGAACCAGAGAATGGTGAGGCTGGGAGGGACCTCTGGAGCCCATCCAGTCCAACCCTGCTGCTAACACAGGCTGACCCAGAGCACTTTGCACAGGAGCATGTCCCAGGTGGGTTTTGGAAGTTTCCAGAGAAGGAGACTCCAGCACCTCTCTGGGCAGCCTGCTCCTGGGCTTCAGCACCCTCACATTAAAGAAGTTTCTCCTTAAGGTCAAGTGGAACCTCCTGGGTTCCAGTTTGTGCCCACTGCTCCTTGTCCTGTTGCTGAGCCCAGCTCCATCCTGGTGATCTCCACCCTTTAGCTCTTGCTGAGCATTGCTCAGATCCCCTCTGGGGCTGCTCTTCTCCAGGCGAACAGCCCCAGGTCCCTCAGCCTTTGCTCCTCACAGAGATGCTGCAGGCCCCTCAGCATCCTTGTGCCCCTCCATTAGACTCTCTTCATTAGTTCCCTGACTCTCTTGAACTGAGGAGCTCAGAACTGGACACAATATCCCAGATATAGCCTCACTAGGGCAGAGCAGAGGGGCAGAGGGGAAGGCAAACCTCCCTTGACCTGCTGGCCACACTCTTCTTGATGCACCCCAGGAGACCATTGGCCCTCTTGGCCAGGAGAAGCTCAGTGGTCTCCTGGGGTGACCTTCTTGTTTCTTACCATTCCTCCAGTCTGATTTTTTTTTCCCACAAGTTCCTTGAAGCCTGTCTCTATAAATGCTGAGTTTTGTGGGTCTCTGCCTTTGCTGGAAATGGCTCAGAATTGCTTTTTTCCTCTAATCTGCTCCGTTCCCAGCTCTGGCAGCGGAATATCTGCAGCTCATTCTGCTGCTGCCAGCCTGCTGGGCTGCAGCTCCTAATAAAGCTGCCCTCTGATCCAGCACAGGGCACTCATCTGTAATGAAAATTTTATAGGAGTGCCTGGGAAATGGAGTTGGAATTGGGGCTTCAGGTGTGGGTTTTGTAATTCTGCAGGCAGGTGTCCAGGCAGTGCTTGGGGTTCCAAAGCCGAAGGGATCAGTGCCCAGCACCTGAGTCTGCACCATGGGAACACTGTAAAAGTTCATGGCTCAGACCTGACCCTTTGGGTGTGACCTTGGGAACCTACTGGCATGGAGGATGACCAAGACATCCCGATGTGCCCCTCTGCTCAGCACTGCTGAGGCCACACCTTTGGTGCTGGGGTCAGTTTTGGGTCCCTTACTCCAAGAAGGACACCGAGGGGCTGGAGCGTGGCCAGAGAAGGGGCTGAGAACAGGGCTGGGGAGGAGCAGCTGAGGGACCTGGGGCTGCCTAGTTTGGGGAAGAGGAGGCTGAGGGGAGACCTCCAGGCTCTCTGCAGCTCCCTGAAAGGAGCCAGGTAGGTTTTGTGCTCTTCTGCTAGTAACAAGCAAGACCAAGAAGAAATGGCCTCGAGTTGCACCAGAGGAGGTTTGAGTTGGATCTTAGAAGAAACTTATTTAAGGAGGTAAATATTTACCTTCAGGTGAGACTCCAGGAGCTACACCAGGCTCAGGTGTCAAGCAGAGCCCCTTGGTGCTGTGCTGTGCTGCTGGATGCTGCCACCCCAGCCCTTGCAGCTGGGCTCTGCTCTCTGCCCCAGCCCAGATTCTCCCTGTGCTCTGCTCATCTGCCCCTGCTCTGCCCGGCCACAGTGCACAGGCACAAGCAGCCCGATGGAGGTGCTGCTGCCTTCCCCTGGCCTGCTCCTGCTGCCAGCTCCACTAATGAGAGCTGACAGGTTTGGAATAGCTGCTCCACGCTGGCTCGGGGCTGACGGGACCAGGGGATGCAGCAGGGGACTTCTGGTGATGGGCTAAAGGATGGCTCCAGCAACGCCAGGGTGCCCGGGGGGGCTGTGTGTAGCCTCAGCTCCCTGCGTGCTTGGCTGAGTGAAAATCAATTCAGCCTTAAATGAGAAAAAGAAACTTCACAGCCTGGATCGTTAAGGGCCAGAGGAAGGACACGGTGGGGGCTCTGTGTGCTGGTGTCCCTGGGCTACTGTGGGCAAGAGCTCCTGGACCTGCAGCCTGCAGTGTAGATTTCATCCCCTGAACCAGCTCTGCACCTCCCTTGCCTGGGCAGCTCATGGTTAGAGAAGCAAAGCAGCAACTCCAAAATGGATCATCACAGAACCAAAGATTTGGTTTGGTTGGAAAAGACCTCCAAGATCACAGAGCTCAGCCTTCAGCCTCAGGCCATCATCGTTTCTTAGCTCAGCATCACAGGACCCAGAGGTGACTTCTGTGTGGGGCTGGTGGGTGTGGAGCAGATTTATTCCCCTCCTCATGAGGTGAGCACAGCTCTGGCCCCTGGCTTAGCTACCTCTGCAGTCCTGCTGAGGAGAAGGAGCCTCCTGCAACTGCTTGTAGGGAAAGCAGAAACCATTTCCTTTCCTCCTCTTCCTCCAACTGTTGAACTCAGTCTTTGCTCAGCTCTGTGTGGTGGAGAGGCCTGAGAGCAGCTTGGTTCATACGTGGAGCAGTGCACATGGTGGTGACAGAGCTCTCCCTGTATCCCTTCATGTTTACCCAAAACGTTTGGTGGCAGTGCAGTGCTGGAGCCATGGGTGGGCTGTTGGTGAGGTGAGGGGGGCACAGGTGGGTCCCCTGCCCATGGCCATGCGGTGCCACCAGCACCTTCAGTGAGAGCTCCACTGCTGGTGATCCCCTGCTCAGTTCACAGCCCCTGCTGCTTGCATACCCCAGCTGGGCACTTCAGGGAGAAGATCTTTGGACATCAGGAGGAAGCTCTTTACTGTGAGGGTGGTGGAGCACTGGAACACATTGTTCCAGTCTGTGCCCATTACCCCTTGTCCTATCCCTGGGCACCACTGAACAAAGCCTGGTCCTATCCTGCTGCCACCCACCCTTGGAGTGTTGATCAGCACTGCTGAGACCTCCCTGTTCCTGATGGCTCAGTTCTGGTAGGCCAAAGCTCAGCTCCTGCTGCCATCCTGGAGTGCAGGACTGGGGATCAGCTTGGGCAGTGTGGCCCAGTGCCCACCACGGGGGCACTGGGAGGGAGCTGTTTGGAGCTCCAGGAGAAATGCAAATAGGGCTCAGTCAGGCTCTAGGGCAGCAGAGAGGATGTGATGGAAGCAAATCAGCTGCAACAGTGGAGGCAGAGTGGGGCTGCAGCTGAGTGTGGGCTTACAGAACTTTCCCCTTTTCCCCCCTCCCCACCAGAGGATTCCTGTGGATGTTTGCTGAGGATCTCCCATTCCAGTGGTGTCTTGCACAAAGTGCTGCTGGCTCCAGAGTCCTCAGCCTGGGAGTCTTGGCAGAGCTCTGCCACTGCATCCTCCTGCACCAGTTCCCTCCAGGAAAGGCACCTCCAGCCTTGTGGGTGGCACTGCTGAGTCTCCAGCTGCTGGAGGGGGTTTCCTGCAGGAGCATCATGGGGGACCCCACAACAGGCACCCAAAGGGTGGTGGAACCAGACCACAGTGGGCTGGGGGCTCTTGATGAAGAGAGGACTGCAGAGCTGAGCTGGAGCCAAGCTAACTGCCCTTTGATCTGCAGTGACTGAACCAGCTCCTTCAGACTGTTCCCTTCCCTCTGCAGCTCCTGCCTTGCCTCAGGGTTGGTTTGTATGTCCACCACTGCTGCTGTCCCCAGCATCTGGAGGGCAGTGGAGCAGCCAGGCCAGCCCTGTGCCCAGCCCTGTGCCCAGCCTGCAGGGGACAGGACCAAAGCAAAAGCCTTCAGTGATTGTTTGGCTTCCCTGCACCTTTTCCACCACAGCTGAGCTTTGCTGTGGTCAACAGTTGGACCTGATGACCTCAGAGCTCTTTCCCAACCAGCCCTGGGATTCTGTGAGCATTTACAGAAGATGCTTTTCTTTTCTAGGGTGCACTGGCAGGGAGGGACACCCCCAGAGCCCCATAGCCTCCTGCTGTGAGGAAGCAGGTAGGGAATGTCAAGCTGTGGAGAAGTCCAAAAGGCAGAACGCTCCTTGGGCTGTCACTGGAGACCTTCCTTGAGGTAGCAACCATAGCTGGGGTGGGGGGAAAGGGGAATTCAGCACTTCCTGAACCTCCTGTGCTGTTTGGGAAGGGGCATCTGTCCTGGAGAATGTCATGAACAGATGCTCCACTGCCTACTGCTTTAAAAGCTATGAATTCAAAATGTGCTAATTAGGCAGAGTGAGGAGAAACCTCAGCAGTTCCCACTGATCCACGGGAGCCTGGTGCTGGAAAACAAATGATGGNCCTGCAGGACCACCACCAGCTGATCTGAGGGGGGGGTCTTCTCTGAGACCTGAAAAGCAGGGAAATTGGACGTGAGGAATGGATTGAAACTTGAGGAGGGGAGATTGAGGATAGAGATGAGGAGGAAATTCTTGGCAGTGAGGGTGGGGGGACACTGACACAGGCTGCCCAGGGAGGCTGTGGATGCCCTCTCCCTGCAGGTGTTCAAGACCAGGCTGGGGGATGGAACTGGATGATCCTGAAGGTCCCTTCCAACCCAACCCATGCTGTGATTCTCTGGTTCCATGAAGCCTGCCCAGGCCTTTCCTCCCGAGCTGAGACAGCCTGTGAGGGTGTGGATGGGGCAGCCTGGGGGGGGGGATTTTCCTGTGCTCAGCTCATGCACTGCCAGACCTCTCCTGGATGGCTCTAGAAGCCAGGACTGTCCAAGCAGCTCCCTCCAAAACCCCTGTAGGGCTTCCTGGGAACCACAGCCTGTGAGCATCTCCTGGTCAGGAGGTGCTGCTTGCTCTGCTGCTGCAGGAGTGCTGGCAAGGAGCAGCACTGCTGGGAGAGGAAAGACCCTGGGCTGGGAAAAGATCTTCCTTAAGTCTTTGCAAAGCCACAGATAATGCAGTGCCAGAGTGAACAACCAGGATGGAAAATAATTGCACTCCTATTTTTCTCCAGCTTTTCTTATCAACGACTTTATCACCTTTGGTTTTATTTTACACCTTATTTAGGCTTTCCTGTAATCCCAGCTATTTCAGAATTGACACCTCCTTAATACCTTGTCTAACACCTCTGACACCTCTGGCTAATGCCCAGACTCTTCTCCAGCACTCTGCAGCTCCAGAGAAAAACAGAAGAGAGCTAAAACGGAGAGAGAGAAAAATTATTTACTGCCCAGGCTCTGTGAGTAACAACCTTGGAGGAGAAGAGGTGGGGGCCAACCCTCCTCGTGCAGCTGAACTCTGCTATCTGCCCCCATTAGTCTCTATCTGCCCAGCTCTCATTGTTTAAAGAGCTTGCAGCCAGAGGGTGCATTGTTGCCTCCAAAGGCTCAGGTTAGTGAATCCAAGCACATTCATTCCTCTTACTTAGACAACCTGTGCCAGGTTCAGCCCAGTTCAGACCATTCCACCTCAGTTTGTCCTGCTGCTGTTGTGGTTTCGGTGCCAATTCAGCACTTGCTGCAACTCCATCAGGTCTTTGCAGGGTGGGTGCTGTGGTCAGGGCTTTGTCACTTGATGCCAGCCCCAGGGTGACTTTTTGGGTGCTAATTCTCCTATTCTGTTTGTTTGCAGTGCCAGGAGAGCTACCAAATAGCTCTTAAATCATAGAATGGATTGAGTGGGAAGGGACCCTAAAGCTCATCCAGCTCCAGCCCCCTGCCATGGGCAGGGACACCTCCACCAGCTCAGGCTGCTCAGGGCCTCATTCAACCTAACCTTGGACACCTCCAGGGAGGGGACATCCACAACCTTCCTGGGTGACCTGTGGCAGTGTCTCCCCACCCTCCCTGTCAACAATTCCTTCCTCATCTCCATTCTCAATCTCTCCTCTTCCAGCTCAAAGCCACTGCCCCTGGTCCTGTCACCATAGGCCCTTCTAAGCAGTCCTCCCTCCACTGGTCTCTAACTGGGCTGGTTTCGGGCAGAAAACCAACTGCAACCCCAGCCCTGGCAGTTCCACAGCCCTGCACCTGTGCTTTCCTTCCCCCTGAGCCCTCAGCCTCAGGACTGTGGCTACATTCCCTGGCTCTGCCCACCCATGGCACACCCCCAGCTCTAAAGCCAGGGAGCTGGCAGCTTTATTATAAGTTTATTACATGCTAATTCAAGCAAATAAATTTGCTCCAGCTGTGGAGCAGCAGAGATTAATAACCTCAAAGATCACTTTGCTGCTTTGATGAGTTTCTTGAACAGTGTAGTATATTTAGGAAGAGCAGCTAGATTAGTCAAAAAAACCCTTTAATTATTAGTGACACTGTGCAAACTGCTTCATACCAGTGGAGTAGCAACGACTGAGCTACCTGACCTCATTACTCAGACAAACAGTTCCCATCACAACCACACCACTGCCTCACTGGCACAGCCCAGCAGCTGCCCGAGGGCTGCCTTGGATGTCCTCAGGGTGCAGACATCAGGGGGAAGTTCTGCACCATGAGCGGTGAAATTCTGGCACAGGCTGCCCAGGGATGTGGTTCAGGCCTCACTCCTGCAGACATTCAAGGTCAGACTGGACGTGGCCCTGGGCAGCCTGCTCTGGCTGAAGGTGTCCCTGTGCGTGCAAGGGGGTGGCACAGGATGAGCTCTGAGGGTCCCTTCCAACCAGATGCATTCTTTGCATCTGGCAGGAGCTGGGCTGCATCTGGGGACAACAGCCTGAAAGCTGCAAGGGGCCCTGGTGGAGAAGTTAAAGACCTTTCTGTGCTGCATGGTGAGGGGAGACATGCACTTGGCTGGGGTGGTGCCAGCTCCCAGCACTTTCCCTGTCCAGGCTTTCTTCTGTATTCGGTTCATATTTTCCTGAAAGTGCTGAGGATTGGATCTCCATGGAACAGGTTGGGTTGGAAGGGACCTTAAAGCTCATCCAGTTCCAGCCCTCTGCCACGGGCAGGGACACCTCCACCAACCCAGGCTGCTCAAGGGCTAATCCAGCCTGGCCTTGAACACCTCCAGGGAGAGGACATCCCCAGTGTTCCTGGGCAGCCTGTGCCAGTGTCTCCCCACCCTCACTTCCTTCTCTCCAGTCTAAATGTGTTTAGGAATTGTGTGGTTTTGCTTGTTGGCACTTGATTGCAGGAGGAAAGTATTTGGAACCTGGGGATGGGAGGGATCCAAAGGCACCTTCTGCCTTCTCACAAGGGGACACATCCCTGGGGCTGTGTCCTGTGCCCTTAAAGCACAGCAGCTGCCCTTGAGGCTGACGGATGGAGGCTGCAGCGAGGCAGAGAGCACGAGGAGCACTGCTCTGCATGGCTGGCTGCTTCCTCTCCTCCTCCCCAGTCCTGCTTTACCACCACCCTGATGGGAGCCTGGGGATGCTTGGGGCAGCTCAGAGCCTGGCACTGTCCTGAGGGTCCTCAGCAGTCTGTGAGGACAGCATGGGTCCACCCCCACCGACAATGCTCAGGGGGCTCAGAGTCTGGAGATGTCTCCAGGATACATCAACAGTCTGTGGGGACAGTGTGGGTCCACTCCTCCCAAGGATACTCAGGGGGCTCAGAGCCCGGGGGAGTCCCCAGGGCCCAGCAGCAGTCTCTGGGGACAGTGTGGGTCCATTCCTCCCAAGGATGCTCAGGGAGCTCAGAGCCCAGGGGAGTCCCCAGGGCCCAGCAGCAGTCTGTGGGGACAGTGTGGGTCCAACCACTCTTCAAAAAGCAGCAAATGGAGAATATTCTCCTGTCCCCATGCTCCCTGCTTTCCCCCTCAGGCAGCCTTGCTGCCTCTTGCTCCCTGCTCTATGCTGTGCTAAACCCAGCCTGGGCCGTGGCTCTGAATCCAGTCAATCCTGGATTTTTTATTCCCCAGCTTTTGAGGGCTGGGCCCTGCTGAAGAGTTGTTAGCACAAGAATGGGGCTGGAGGAGCAAATCCTTTCCTCTCGCTCTTGACTCAATGATTCGGCCTCTTGATTTGCTGCGGAGCTCGGCGCTGATTGCTGATGGCAGAGCATTGTTCAGCAGCCCCTCGAAGGACTCGCCTGGGCACCTTCATCTGCCTGCTCCCCTCGGGCTGCTCTGGGCACCTGCCTGCATTCTGATTGATGCAGATGAGGAAGGTCCTCACGAGGAGCTGCGGGAGGAGCCGCGGCTGGGCTGCAGGCTGCTGGTGCAGGAAAGGGTTACGGTGCTGGCCGAGGCTGGGCTGCAGGCTGCTGGTGCAGCTAAGGGTTACGGTGCTGGCCGAGGCTGGGCTGCAGGCTGCTGGTGCAGCTAAGGGTTACGGTGCTGACTGAGGTTGGGCTGCAGGCTGCTGGTGCAGCTAAGGGTTACAGTGCTGGCCGAGGTTGGGCTGCAGGCTGCTGGTGCAGCTAAGGGTTACGGTGCTGGCCGAGGTCGGGCTGCAGGCTGCTGGTGCAGCTAAGGGTTACCAGCCGCTGCCCTTCCCGGGTCTACCCTACCCAAGTCCCTGCTCCTGGGACATCGCTGGGCTGTGCCACTAATTCCAGCCACTGCCACAGAGGTAAGGAGCAGGGAAATCATCTCCTGCCTCCTCTCGTGGTGCTGGGTTGTGGTTGGACTTGATGACCTTAGAGATCTTTTCCAACCTTGCCAAACCAACCCAAGTGCCCCTGCAAACAGCCAAACATCTCCCTCTGCATGGCAGCAGCCAGCTGCACCCTGCAGCCTGGCACCCTCAAAATGTCTTATGTATTTAGTGATACAAATGGGGGGCTCTGGGGGGATTGGGTGTCATTAAAATACAAAGGTGGGGTTTGGGGTGTCATTATAATACAAAGGGGGGGCCCTGGGCGTTTAGGTGTCATTACAGTCAGGGCTGCAGCGCTCTGGGACTGGTGCACTGGGTGGCATCTGGGGCTGGTGCCTGCGGCAGGGATCAATGCCCCGCGGAACAAATGGGTTTTAAACCTCCTCTATTTTATTAATAACGAGGAGGGCCTCGTAAATAGCCATGAAAGGAAGTGCTTAAGCTCATAATTAAAACCCTCTGGCTTGGTTTCTGCAGCCTGAGGTGGGACAGAACAGCCCTGCTGAAATGCTGGAGGTTGCCCGTGCCTGTGCCACAGGTTAACGACCCCTCGAATATCACCCGTGCCCACAGCCAGCCTCCTCTGCAGCAGGGCACATCAGAGGCATGCCCTGTGGTGCCAGGCTGCGGAGTCCCGGGGTGGGGGCACAGCATGGGCAGGTGGGGGCTTGTCTGCACCCAAGGGTTTAGCAGAGGTCCCACCCCAAAGGCACGGGGATTGTAACTTATCTTTGAGGTCCCTGCCAACCTAAACCATCTGTGAATCTGTGGCATGGGCACCCCAGGGCTCAGCTCCCAGCACTCACCATGCTGCCTCCTGAAAGCCATCGCTGCAGCTGGGTCAGGAACGTTTACGACGGGAGGGGAAGGAGCAAATCCCATTTGCATCCCTTGTGCTCTTTGCAGGGCACTGATTTGACAACGAAGGGAAATCTTTGCTTATTGTACAACTTGGATTTTTGGCTGCAAATCGATTTCAGTAGCTGGGAGGCAAACACCAACAAGAAGAAAAAAGGATTTTTTTTTTTTTTTAAATTTTTTTTCCCCCCTCGTTTTGGAGTGGGTGTGGAAACCTTTTCCGTTGGGACACAGACCCCAGGAACATTTCGGGGAAGCTCCAGCCCGGTCTTTGCACAGCACCACCGCCCCCCAACACCGCCATAACTCACTAATGCTTGCTGAATGACAGGGTTAAGTGGCTGCTATTCCCGGCCTCCCACCACACTAATGTGCTCCAGATCTGCTCTCCTTCTCTCCTGGATTGCAGTCAAATCGTTTCCTGCAGCCCTCGCAGTGGAAGCTCCTTCCACCCCCAACAAACACCACTTCCCTTCGCTTTTCTAATCTAATTTTCCCCTCAGTGCTCCACTAATCATCAATCCCATTAAGGGCTTGATGTGTTGACTGCTTTGCAGAGTAGCTCATCCTGCATCCCACAGCACACTGACCTTCACCGGCACCATCCTGGTTGAGCCCCGGAGCTGCCACCCTGCTGGGATCCCACAGCCTGGAGGTAATGCCTATGGTAGGTGCTGCCCAGGTGGAAAGGTTTGTGGATCCCTTCCAATCCAGCCCAAAGCTGCATCCCAGCCCCCTGGATGTGAAGCTGTGCCCCCAGAGCTGCTGCCCCCTGGGATCCCACAACAGGGTTGGACCTGATGCCCATGGTAGGTGCTGCCCAGTTGGAAAGGATGGTGGATGCTGGAGCATCCCCTCCCTCCTAGCCCAAATCCACATCCCAGTCTCCCAGCTGTGCACCCACCTGGGGCATTTGTCATCTCAGGGGAAAAATGGGAATACAGAAGGCTGGGGGGGGCTGTAAGTTTGGCTCTGCTCCACTCCAGTACTCATCTGGAGAAGGACCTGAGCTGTGCTGCACCTCTGGGACAAGGATTAGGAACCTGGGGTTGAGTGGCAGCCATCACCAATGGCGACAGTCATCACCAGTGTCCTTCACCCAGTGCCTCCTGTGCCAAGTTACTGTTAGACAATTCGATGTGCCCACAGGGGGGCTGAAATGCTGCCATCTCCCCCTCAATGTGGAGCTTTTCCAGAGAAGATCCCACCCTGGGGCAGGGATGTGATGCTAGGTGGTGCACAGCAAGAGGGGGCCACACTTGCAGCACTGTGCAGGGAGCCAGGGAGGGGGTCAGGAACGTGCTGGTGCAGCCCCAGGCAGGGAAGCAGGAGGGTGCTGGGACTCCCTGGCACCTCACCCTGGGAACAGAAGCTTCACCCTCCTCAAATGAAAGGACTTCAGGGATCTGTTCAAAACAGTTTATTGTATTTTTTTCGTCAGACAAACACATTGATTTCTGGACCACAGTAGAGGATGGAAACCTTTCACAAACTTATTTATTTGAAAATACAAATATAAAATTATACTTTCCACATCTGTGATGTGAGAGACCCCCATCCACATAGTATTTTACAACAGGGCTTTAGAAAGCCATACACAGAGACCTGAAAGATGCTTGATATATATAGATACATATATATATGTATATATATAAAAAAAAAGTCACTACCAAAGTTCTCATCAGTTCATACTAAAGTATAAAAGGAAGGGCTAGGCCTGCCACTGTGCCATAGTTTTATTTAGGTACATTTATGACCACCTGAAATGCTGAGACTTGCATCCTAGTACTGATGGAGTTCAGACCTCATACAACAGAGAATGATGGGGGGGGATTTGCTACCTAGGGCGGGCACCGTGCCAGGCTGAGCCTGCACGGCCTCGCCGGCTATGTACAGAGCAGGGAGGCAGCCAACTGGGGCCTCACCCTGCCAGGACACAGAGCTCTCGAAACAAGACAGAGTCACAGATTGCAGTGGGTTGGATGGGACCCTCAGAGGGCATCTTGGCCAACCCCCAGCACAGGTCAGGCTGGTCGGGAAGTGAGAAGCAGTCGGGAGGAATTGCCTTGCTCAAACTAGCAGGATTATTATTGGTTTTGCTTTTGATTTTTAAAATTATTATTATTTTTCTTTTTTTTTTCTTTT
>VWYK01117044.1:1183-11790 GCA_013399775.1 Semnornis frantzii | reverse complement strand
AGAAGGTTTCAAGGAGACCTTGAAGTATCTGATACTTCAGATACCTTCCAGTATCTGAAGGGGGCCTACAGGAAGGCTGAGGAGGGACTATTTACAAGGTCATGTAATGACAGGACGAGGGGCAACGGGTTTAAACTGGCAGAGAGGAGGTTTAGACTGGATGTTAGGGGGAAGTTGTTTACAGTGAAGGTGGTGAGACACTGGCACAGGTTGCCCAGGGAGGTTGTGGCTGCTCCCTCCCTGGAGGGGTTGAAGGCCAGGTTGGACGAGACCTTGAGTGACCTGTACTAGTGGGAGGTGTCCTGGTCTACGGCAGGGGGTTGGAACTAGATGATCCTTGAGGTCCGTTCCAACCTTACCATTCTATGAGTCTAATTATTCCCAGACTAAAATATGTTGCTTCTGTATCTGACCTACATCTTGAGGGCTTATGTGCCTGAAACTTTGTCTTTTTCCTCTCAGTTGCAGACAGGCATCTAGTTAAGGATCCCGATCATTCTTTCTCTATATCTGAAGACTTATAATTGTTACGCTACTATTGTAAAACACAGTTATTTTACATTTTTAAAGTGGAAATATTTATTTTAAAAATCAGAGAGAGTGTTATGGTGGATTTTGTGGTAAAGAAGGTTCCTGCCAAAGTGCTGTGTTTGATGTTGATGTGCTCGGCTTTTCGTTTCTCAGTACTACAAATAGAGGCTAAAGGTTGTTCAAAACAGCTTTCTGCTTTTAGAAATCCACTCCAGGTTTACAATCGAGCATTTATTTATAATCTACTAAGGTTACAGTAGGATAATTTGGCATTTATAAACAAGTCTCTTTTTTGCTCAATTTTATGTGTATATCTGAACACCCACTGAGTTTATACACAGGATATAATTTCCAGGGGTGATTTTTGGCTTGTATAGAATGGGAATTAATTTTGCATGGTAACTGCCTTTTCCCAGCAGCTAGCATTTCCACAGCTGGTTGCTGTTTTGCTCACCCATACTTTCCCATCACTTACTATTCATTTAACAGTCTTCTTTTACATCCCCAAAAGAGAAAATATTTATCCACGACAAATCAAAGGCAACGGGAAAATGTTACTGAATGTGTACTGTTTTCTTTTTTAATTGGAGAAAACTCACACCTTTGCTCCTTTGACTTCACTGACCCAAAGACATGGTTTCAAGATTTTAAAAATTGAGACCTTTGAATTTAATTTTGTCTGACAAATAATATCAAAATCAAATATTTTATTAGTGTCAACACACAGAAGGGACTCATTGCCTCCTGCTGTTGAACCCTACAGAAAAATACTTACATAGTTTGTACAAACTTCTTTGAAGGACAGCAGACAATCTAGCTGTTTTACTGTTACACTTTAAAAATAATTGCTTTAGACCAAGCACTGTTAAGTTTTTTTGTTTGTTTTTTATTTTATTTCTTTAATTATCATAACTGTTTTGGAATATCTGTAACTGAAACAGCAGAGCCCTGCCTCTCCAATAGAAAGATGACTTTATTTCAAAAGAGAAAATGAGATTAAATGGAGCCTGATAAAGCTTTTTTGAAGTAATGCTCTAGTGTCAACACACAGAAGGGACTTGTTGCCTTCTGCTGTTGAACCCTACAAAAAAAATACTTATATAGTTCACACAAATGTCTTTGAAGCACTGAAATGATTGACAGTTGTAGTAATACTTGAAGAAGTCCTGAATGATAAACCTGAGTGAGGGCATTTAATGCTTTTCTTCATTCTAATTAACTGATGCTAATGAGAGATGTAAGCTCAAGGCAATGATATTGTCCCTTCAGGCAAGGACAAAATTTGTCTTGTTTATTCCAGTACAGGTAAAGATTTGATTTGTCTGTTTACCATAGTAGATTTGACACAAATTTTAATTATTCAACTGATGAATGAGGAGATGCAAAGCTATGAGAGATGCATCATTTGTTTTACAGAATAATAAATGTCACAAGTATTGAAAATCACCCTATATTAAACAGCCCATAGTGGTAACCAAATCATTTTGAGCGCCAGGAAAGTGAGGATAAATTAATAATTACTCTAATGTCCTATACAGGGGCATAGACACAAAAGCAGTTGTGAAACCTAAGGTGTTAGTCCAAGGAGTCTCTGTCTCCTTCTCTCTGAAATTATTTCCCTTGCAATAGAGTTAGTTGGAAGGATTTTGCACTTGTGCGTGAGGTTTATCAGTGTGTATCCTGCAGCTTAACTTTAGTGGCATGCAGAGATGGTTTCAAGGTAGAAGACAGACTTTGCACCCTGCAGCTAAGGCGTGGGTAGACACTTTGTTCTATATCCCCTCCTCAGTGAGCAATAAACTCCAGCAGGAGGAAGGGGCAGATAGTCAAGCAGAAGTATTTCTGGAAGATTGGTATGTATCTTCCATGTCTCCCTTATCTTCCTGCATGTGGCACATAAAACTACTTGTGTTGGCAAGATGTAGCTTCCAAAGAAGGAAAAGTGAAAGGGACAAATTGAAATTTTAAAATAATAATAATTTTAAAATAATAATATTTAAAAACGTAGAAGGACTATGTTTATCACTCTTTTACTATCCAATTCTCCTAAGAGTTGCCATTTATTACTAAGTATTTTGAGAACATCTTTTGTATGGTAACGACTATCATCAGTAATAGCCTTTATTGATGTCTATGATGTACGAACTCCACCGCCATTAACAGTTCAGATTTTATAATTCCTGAGACAGTCCAGTAAGCCTGGCTGGGATGTTGTTAAATTTCTTCACAGCATCCTGTATTATGCTGCTTTGAATCTATGCTTAAACAGCATTGATATAGAACACTGTTTTAGTTGATCAATTGCTTCAAGGCTTTTTTTGTTTCTCACTCAGTTCCACTACCAGCAAGTAGGCTGGAGCTCGTCAGGAGACTGGGAGGGAACACAGTCAGGACAGCCGACCCAAATTGTCCAAGGAGATATTCCAAGTCATATAACATAATGTTCAGAAACAAAGAAATTGAAGGCTTGGGTTTTCCAAATTAACAATTGCTCAGACAAAGGCCAGGCATTGGTCTGCTTACAGGAGGTAGTGAGTGATTGCCTCTGCATCAATTTTGTGGTTTTCTGGCTGAGGTGGGTGCTTAGTTGCTGGCTGGAATCAATCTACCACAGACAGTCATAACCAAAATCAGTATACCAGTTCATATACTGACAGAAAATGAAGTACATCACTTACATCTACCCTGATATTAGTAATCATTTCCAGCCTTATGACAAGTGTACACATAGGAATATGCTACTGACTCCAAAGATATCTATAAAGAACACAACATTTTATGGAAAGCTTTTATTTTTTTTTAATAGATCTATTATTTCTTTATTTCTAAAATGTTGTGATGGTGTAGATTGCAGTAGTTGTAAATGTTTCTAAATCATTCCATTTTCTTTAATTATTTAGTACTTCTTTTATTGTATCAGCAGTGGTTTTTACTATGATCCAAGTTAATTCTTATTAATAAAGGTGAGTTAAAACCAGTAACATTGTTAGAGATGTGGTGTTTGATTTTAACATTTCTGGTGGAAGTATGATATTAACAAGTTTTGCTAATTTGGATTACTCGATTTTCATCATGGTTATCAATAGGACACTTCAGACTGTCATGGGTTGAGTTGAATCTGGTGCTGATATTCAATACCATGCTGCCATCATGCCAGTTTCAAACCAAAGTGCTGACAGGAGCAAAGTATCATGGGGTTTGAAGTTTGAATTGTAACATGAGAGGCTTCCTGTTCCAGTTACTGCTTCCAGTTTCTAGTTTTGGTGTATTGGCCTTTTCTACTGAGCTGACTTCTGCGTGCTTCTGTCGGGGCAGGGTGGTTTGTGAGACACGCAGACTAACAACTCTTTTTCATGTCTTGAATTTTGCTTTATCTTAATTTTTAGATTCAGGAATGCAATCTTACTGTCACTTAGCAGCTGATTTGTAATAACACTAAAATTTGTTTTGGCAAAGTCTGTGCTTTAACTTATAAAGCGAGTACAGATTGTATATTTTGCTCTGTTCATGTAGTGGTTCCATTTCAGTGTATGGGATCCTAGAACATAACTTTCAGTCTTAGATCCCTGCTTGACATCCATCTTGCCTCTAGGGAATAAGACGCTTTGAAGGTTTTTGTAATCACAAGAAGTAAGGTTAAGGTCGCAGTTCAAATTTTACCAATCCCAGTAATACATCTTCCTTAGTTCAGAGGAAGTTATTTCATACCGTGTTCTATCCCCTGTCATGGAAAATGAATTCTACTGGTTAGCCTCGTAATCCTTCTGTTGATGACACAGATTCACCACACTTTCCCCTCTTACCTATGTCATTTCCTTAATCTTTATTCTCTCGGGAGAGAAAAGTTGCATTTTCAGTATTATGTTCTCCACCTCTTAATGTTGCATTGGGCAGTTTTCTCCAGCCTCAAAATTACAGTTTTCCCTTAATGCAGTTGTTTAGTATAATCTTTTGTAGCTCAGATTCTCAAATTCTCTCATGTGTTTCATATTCTATTCTAGTAGCACAAGCAAGGATTAACAGGTAATTAATATTTTTTTCTATATTATTCTTCACTTCTGTTCCTTATTTTGCGATTCAGTGCTTATATGTTCCACATTAATGCTCTCCCCCACTCATTCTCTGCTCCTGATACAAAGCACTGGTAACCATACCATTCCTTTCTTTACGAAAGTAAAGGGTTAGCAAAAAGCTAATCATACATACTAATAACAAAAACAAAAATAGAAAAAGTGAGCCTGAGGAACTGGGAAAGTGAAATTGAAAATTACACAAATATTGTCTGGTAGAAAAAAGCTCATGGTAATAAGACAAACCAAATGGAAGGGGGATAGGGAAGAAGGGGGGAAAAAATAATGAAAAAAAAAAATTACAAAGTTAGAAACACTCCACCACAATAGTAAGTGGAATATATCTATGAATGGGTAGCATATCTATCAGTCCTTAAATGACAGTGTGCAGGGTTGGTCATCCTGTAATAAGTCATTATGCTCTGTAATCCTATAGGTCTTATTTTCATTCAGATGAGTAAGGCAGGACAAAATAACATTACTCACATAGCTATCCAAAAAGCCAAATACCAGTGCCTTATATAGGTCAATCCACTCAGGCTATTGAAAGACTATGGCTTTATCTGCGGATAAAGAGTTGTATATGCTCTCAGTGTGAGTTTGAGTATTGAAGTCTCAACCATGCTGTTAGAATCATAGAATGGTCTGGGTCCCTCTGGCATATCAACAGCACCACTTAACTTGGTGTCATATATTCAGAGTAGACTGAGAACACCACTTGTTTACATACCCTCAATCTCGTCTAATAACTGTAGTCAATATTATCAGAGTAAATTTTAATGAAGTGCTAGGAATCAAATCCCTCTTTGCTTGCAGGCATCTTATACGGTCTGAAAGGTGATGCACTGATACTGGAAGTTCTACCTGGCAAAAGTCACTAGGGTCAGGGGCCCTAGTACAACACAACTTGAAATTAAATGGGGTTATTGCTTTATCTGCAAAACCTATTAGATTAAAATCAATGGGAGATAAAAGCCTGGTAGGATACAGTCAGTCTACCAGGTCGTTGTAGAACTAAATGTGATTCAGCATTCCCTTACACCACATGGCTTTACCAAGTCACACTTCCAGAGACTTTCTTATGTTGGTTTCAGGATTTACTTTGGAAAAATAAGAATGACACAATGAAGGTTTGATGCCAACAAATAATACTGAGCATCCTGATTATACCAACTTCCACTTGTGCTATAAAGATCTGCATTTACCTGATTTTAGAAGAGTTATCTTTCAATCTCAAGTGTTTCTTCAATTTCATCAAACTGAATTTGCAAGTAGTAAAAAACCCTTTCTTGTAAGAACTCCGATATAAGAATGAAGCATAAGAAATGGTTTTGGAGACCACCCCTGAGAAGTCTTCTGGTTGATGCCAGTGTTTACAGGGATTAAAATTCTGTGTACTTACTAATTAATATTTTAGATCCAGTCCAGTTCCATTTTGAAGGCAAGACATAATGAAACAAAAACTATCTGCTTTATAAATTTTAAAATCAGTGTAATCTGATATAATTCTGAAAGAAATTTTATAATTGCATCTATATTATTTTAATAACAGTGGAATATAATTAATAATCTCACAGAAGAATGACACAGGGACAGACCATATGACTAGACCCATCACTAGTATCTAAACTTCAAACGATTACCTAATTATAGAAATTAATATCTCTATGCAAATGCAATATTTAATAAAAGAGATACACAGCTATTTATAAACTCAGAAAAACTGTGTCTTTTTTTTTATATATGGAGAAATACAGAGCATTCCCTTCTGACTCCATTAAAAGTAAGTCGCTTAAGGCACTGCAAAAACTAAATATTTTTGCACAACACTTCATAGTCAGAGCTGTGCAGTGTGAGAAAGTGGGCCTCGGGGCAGTAACACACATCAGCAAATTCCTCTCTGTGAAAGCAGGTTGGAATTTTGCTTCCTGGCATACAGATGAAACAGAATTATTACTCTTCTATTCAGAACTGAAGCCTTGTACTGTTTTCTTTTTTTCAAAGGTGCATTCAAGATGTTGAGGTTGTTTCTGTAAATTATCAGTTATTGTCAGCATCAGTAATATCATATCAAAAGAGCTCTGTTTAGATCTGACAATGGAAAACTTGATGGATGCAATGTTTGCTGAGTGGTATTCAAAGAAATGCAGATCTTTGTTGTTCTATCCCTACAGGTAGGTATAAAAACAAGTCTGAAAAAAACCTGTGCTAGCTCCAGAAGCGGCATATATATTAATCACACAAAATCAATAAGGACCTAATCCCAGCAAATGGTAAAGCTCCCATAGATTTCAGTCAACATCTAAGCATAGGTTTTTCTAAATACAAAGAAGTGAAAGAGCTTTTAAAGTGAAGGAGAAATTTACTGTATGTTTTCTTATATAAAAAAATAATATTTTGTTTACAACAGTATGCAGAACTGAGCTTATAGAAATGTCAAGAAGACAGAAAAGGAATTTTATATTTGTTGCGAAATACATGAACAAATTACATCTCTCTGAAAATAAAAAGATGTTATGGGTGGGACATTTTTCTGGTTTCTTTATCAAAGGATTATCTCCTGTGCTCTGAAGTTCCTGCTTCTCAATTTTTTATGGGTCTGAAATCACCTTAAGGTCTGTAAGTTATTCTTTACCTACTTTCAGGAAAAGCACTACAGGAAAGAAATAAAGTGATTCTGTATAAAAATTTTTTCCCCTTCCTTTTTTTATGCTTTCAATCAAAATCTAGGAGAAAAATTAGTGTGTTACATCTCTTCAGGCAACAACTTCAATTTATTGAGGTAGAATGCTGTCATAAGGCCACCTTAGCTCCCCCAGAAATCAGGATATATACATACATGGGATGCAGAGGGCCTTAGAGGTCCTACTTGAGCGTGCATACTGGTGTCATTTTGACATACACCCATACTCTTGACCAAAATGTTCATGTCTCCTCTGATTGCACCTCAGCTGACTTTCAATGGTAAAAAATGTGATACTTAGGCAGAGCAGGAGTAAAAATGTTGTGCAGAAATTTACCTTCTCAGGATGATCTGGGAAGCAGGACTATGGGGCATACCGTAATGTATACTTGCCCGTTGTCTGGCGAAACATAGTGACATAGAGAATGGGGGACAATGACATCAAGTCCCAGCCCAGCCCAACAGACATGTCTCCTTGGAGTTACCCCACTGTCACAGGTGCCCTTGCAAAATAGGTACAATGCATTGCATCGTGATGCACTGCATCATGGCTGCAAGGAGAGGAGGCAGTGGTGACCAGCTGAGCTCTGGGTACTCGTTTTGGCTTTTCTTTCCCTTCTTTTTGGGTAAAAAGGCACTACCCACTCAGGAACTCCTGAAGAGAGGAGGAGGAACAGCAGGCTCAGGTTGCCTATGAGCCTGAGCACAGTGACATAGCAGTGGGAGAGGTTGCTGCGGAAACCGCGCAACAATCAAACAGAACCCAGAGCGTGACTGCGAGGAGCAGAGGCCTTCACACTGAAGAAAGGCGGGGAGGACAGGGTGGTTACTGAAAGACATAGTTACTACTCAGACAAAGGCTAGTAGAAAAACCGTGGGCACCCAGAGGCCACACACCAGCATGCAGATGTTCAGGCAGCTGGTTGCAGTGAGTACTGGAGCCTGGTACTAGATATGGAGGGTGGCAGAGACAACACCTGTGTTAGGTGTGAGCAGATCAGAGATCTGATGAGCATGGTGGCTGGAACTAAAAGAAGAGGTGGAAAGACTAAGAACTATAAGAGACTGTGAAAGGGAAATTGACTATTTCCATAATTTAATCTCTACAAAACCTGAACTAGGGTTACCTCCTAGTGGAGCAAGGGGTCCAATACCATCCCATCAGCAAGTCTCTCAGCCTCCACGTAGCACATGAGCAGGGTCAATGGGAACAGGTCTCTGCCCAACGGAACAAATGCAAATGGAGCGAGAGCTCTATTTTAAGAAGCACACTGCCTACAGTGCACTTGCAGAATAGATATGAGGCTCTGCAAGAAGAACAGCTCATCAGCAAGGATGAGGACTCAAAAAGCCCAGAAACTGCACCAAAGACAGGTTGCCTCAGGCCAGCCATCAAACTGATCCTGAATAGAAACCTGTAAGGGTCATCGTTATAGGAGACTCCCTACTGAAAGGAGCAGAGGGCCCAATATGCAGACCGAACGCACTTCATAGAGAGGTCTGCTGCCTCCCTGGTGCCCAGGTAAGGGACATTGTAGGTCAAATTCCCAACCTTTCAAGTTCCTTCAGACTACTACTCCTGATCTTTCAAGTGGGTAGTGATGATGCAACAATGAGAGGTTCACAATCAATTAAAAGAGACTTCAGGACCTTAGGGCAACTGCTAAAGGGACTGGGAGCTCAAGTTGTGTTCCCCTCTGCCCCTGTAACATCAGTGATGGACAAGGGCAAATTTAGGAAGACCCAACAGCTCAATTCACGGCTCCGGGGCTGGCGTCATCAACATGGGTTTGGATTCTACCATCACCGCTCAGTTTACAAGGCACTAGAGCTGCAAACAACTAATGGGATGCACTTGTTCCAGAGGGGAGGAAAGGATCTTGGGGCAGGAATTCAATGATCTTAAATGGTTTTTTTTCAACCTAAACCATTGTATGATTTGAGTGGTTAGACACATTGTACAAACGAGTAAACTAAGGCTCTGACAAATAATTTCAAAATGGACACAAAAGCATCCATACAGAGATTAGATTCCTGTGCACAGTCAAAGGCCAAATGTTAACTGGACAAAGTACTTTAAATACCACTGGGCTTCTTAGGACACTGAGAACTGAATCCATGTATTTCAAAAGCTTCAGATTAAAATTGTACACCCTTTTTTGTCAGCTAGAATTTGGGCCACCTTCATTAAGATTGAAATGATTATTAATATGTAAATAGTTGTGGTGCATAGCAAAGTAATTATTAAAATTGTTCTTGTGGTTCTGGGGAGAGACTCCTTTAAATTTTATGCTTTTGCCACTAGTTTTTGGATTTAAAAAGATGTCTCTAGAGATGACAACAGACTAAAAAGGACTTAGCTCATGGACCATTAAAGCAGACCTATTTCAAGAAGATGAAAGAAGAGAATATAAAACTGATCACACTGGATCTGAAAAAATACTATTCTTTCCACAGACTGTCTATGATAATAGACAGTAGCAGATATCAGAGACAGATACAAGAACATGACAAGCAATAATGATACTTTCCCAATATAGCCTCTAGCAATTATAGTGCAGGAATACTAACCTAGTGGTGGTAGATTTCAAGTTATTAGCTGATGAGGAATTTTTCTTGATGAATTTGTTCAGCTACTTTCACAACCCACCTAAAAATGTATCCTCTCTGGAGAAGTATGTCAAAGAGTTTCACAGCTGTATTTTATACTAACTTGTTCTGAATCAGATTAATTTTATATAGGTGCTTTCTGCTTTATGAAAAGGTAGTAAAAAATCTCCGCTTAGTTTTTTCAAGTCCCTTAGAAGTCTACAGACTTTTATCATCATCTCTGTGTAACTATTTTCTCCAGGCTAAATGCTGCAGTCCCCTAAGCCATTGGTACCAGCCTGTCTGTCCTACCAACTTTGTCGTCCTTGTGTGAGGAAGCAGTAGTGCAAGCAGTACCCAAGATTTAAATACTCTTTTTTTACAATGGTAGAAAGCCATTTTCTAGGGTTTTTTTTCTGTTTACTTTGTGTCATTCTGTTTACTTTATTGGCCCCTGCTCAGTTCTGTATGTTTCTGTAGAAATATTCTAGTTCTTTCTCCTAAATGGAAATGTTTATTTCATATTCTAGTGTCCTGGTAGGGCATAAATCCTGCCAGGCCAGTTTAGCCTTTACTCTCCTCCTCCTGTTGCAGGTCTGGGAGTTGAGTAGAATGAGCAAACAGTGAAGCAGCAAAGCCTTGAGGGCTAGGAGTTTAGCACCATGTATCAGGTGTCTTGTGCTGCGCCTCAACATGCCTGTGTGGTCACATAAGGCAGGAAGCTTTGAATTCAT
>VWYK01117040.1:18230-39226 GCA_013399775.1 Semnornis frantzii | reverse complement strand
GTTTGTTTGTTTTGGGGGGTTTTCTTGTTTTTTGTCATTATAGCAACAAAAGAGTGATTCAAAGTGTCTTAAGTGTTTGGGGTTTGGGGTTTTTTGGTCATTATAGCAACAAAAGAGTGATTCAAAGTGTCTTAAGTGTTTGGGGTTTGGGTTTTTTGGTCATTATAGCAACAAGAGAGTGATTCAAAGTTGGACATTTAAATTCCCAGTGCAGCCAGTGATGGATTTACAGTCTCTCTGTGGTCTCTGGGAACTCATGGAGGTTCAAGAGGTCACCAGTCTGAACTGTTTACCTCTGGCACAGGTTATTGCCACCGTAGCAGGCAAGGCAGAATGAATGATACACTTGCTGCAATTCAGTGCTCACACATTAACTCAAAAGCACTGCTGACATTCTTTTAGGTTATTAACTCAGATGGCACACTGTGGCAGCTAAGATGTCATTCTGTCACTTCTGTAAGTGATCTGTAGAGCCTCAGCAGACATCAGGGTTGGATATTTGTCAGCAGTAAATTGCCTAGAGATCATCTGCTAGAGCACAGCTCATAGCAACTGAGGTGTTTCTAAAAGGCATTTCAATGCCTTCTCAAAGTGGAAGCTACCCTAGGAGCGCTAAACTCTGTCTGATCATCGACCCCTCCCAGATGCTGCAGCTTGTGAAATGGAGGTGGCACGGTAGGCGCTTCAGTCTGCTCAGGTCCAGCATCTCCTCTGCAGCTACCTGCCTCTCCTTTCAAACAGGAGAAATACTGCATGTACAGTAGGAAACAGAACTGAGTGACAGCAAACTCATCAAAACTGGAGGAAGACCCAGTAATGTTCTTGTTGGCATGGATCTGTCTCCACAGAAACGCCAGACAGAGTAAAAAACCACTGGTTAGCTAAAATATGAGATGGAAAGGTTGTAAAAGGATTTTGACCTTGCTCCTAGAAGTCTACTTTTCATCACACAAACAAGCAACAGAAAATAAAAAAAAAAAAAAGAATGGATTATGCTAAATAGAGCACCCTAACAAAATCTCAGTCATCTGCTACAGCTATGTACAAAGAATGCATCTGAAAGAGAAGCAGCAAACAATGGTAAAACCAAGTCCCTTCAGAGCTAACAAAGGAAATGAATATTGCAAGCTTAGCACTTTTTTTGTGACCCAAAAATAAACTCATGGTAGAGTTGTACAGAGAAATAGATCTGGAACACAGGAAAGACACAATCTTGTTTAGTATTTATCATAGAATGATAGAATGGTAAGGTTGGAAGGGACCTCAAGGACCATCCAGTTCCCACCCCCTGCCATAGGCAGGGACACCTCCCACTAGCACAGCTCACTCAAGGCCTCCTCCAACCTGGCCTTCAACACCTCCAGGGAGGGAGCAGCCACAACCTCCCTGGGCAACCTGTGCCAGTGTCTCACCACCCTCACTGCAAAGAACTTCTTCCTAACATCCACTTTCAATCTCCCCTCTGCCAGTTTAAGCCCATACAATCTGTGAGCTCACCAGGAAAAAAAAAGAACTCAAACTTTTCCAACACAATTACCTTCACTGTAAGAGCATTAAATAGAACACTTAAGAGCAGCAGCCAAAAGAACAGGCTTTAGTGGTCACATCTTGTGACAGCAGCCAAGCTGGTTCTGCACCCCTGCACTTGAGGATCAAGAGACAAATGTTGCATTCACTTTCAGGGGAAGGGTTGACAGCATTTCAATGCAGTTAAAATTTATGTTACAAATTTATTAAAATGTATAATTTGGGCAACAAAACCTTTGTTACTGTACCAATTCCTGATACCACCCTGTCAGTCTTCACAGAACTCAGATTATCTCTGCAGGGCACCACTAGAACCGTTCAGGCAGCTTCTCACATTCTGAAGATTACCTAATTTGCTTGCAGCTGCATAGGACCACACTACATCAGCTTTTCCTCTAACCTCACACACATCTAGAGAAAGAAATCCTGCAAAATGCAGTCTCATAGCATGCGAGAGAGAAAATATGGAAATATGTCAGGTGTCCTGCTCTTCCACACAGTGGAATAGCAGCAGTTTTGTGATAGTCAAGTTCTTCCAGCATGAGTTGAGATTCAAACCTGGAAAAAAAAAACACCCTACCACTTAACCATATGCTTCTCATCAAGTATGAGTCACCTGTTGACTTTGGTGTGACTACCCACATGTTGAAGGTGTATTGAAATACCCTCAGTTTGGAATCAAACTCAGAAACAAAATTCATCCTTCTTCTAGAAACCCAAGGTGAAATTCCCAGTGTGAAGGTTGTAGACTCTACCAGGACTATAGAAAATAATTACCAGCAATTGGGAAGATAAAAAAGAAAAGGATTACCAAATGGTAAGAAAAAATCTCTATTGTGGGATGACTAGAAGAGGATTCATTTATGGTAATACAAAATAGAACCACTCTCTATGTCTTTTGAGGTTTGAATGCTACACAGCTCCTTACACCTTTTGCCCATAGTCAGTAAGTAATCTTCTGAGACTGAAGACTCAGCCTGGAGAACGTTTTTGGCAGATAAACATGGAAATGCAAGATGATAATGCTTAACTCCTAATAAATATCAAAACTTCCCAACCCCAAGGCAGCCCCTTCAGCTACATTAATGCTGTGAAGTTTGATAAATGACCAAGCACGAGCTAAGACACACCAGAAAATAACTGGAGTGCAGCTTCAATTCTTTCCCATTGGTCATTTGGGATAATGTCCAGGGAAAATATAATTGAATCACAGTACAGGCTCAGAGCAATAATGAACTACAGTTGCAAGGCTGGTGACATATTGAAATGAAGCTGGAGGTGAGGAGATTCAGCCTGGAGGTGAGGAGGAAGTTCTTCAGCATGAGAGTGGTGAGAGCCTGGCAGGGGCTGCCCAGGGAGGTGGTTGAGGGCCCCTCCCTGGAGGTGTTTAAGGCCAGGGTGGATGAAGCTCTGGGCAGCCTGATCTAGGGTAGGGTGTCCCTGCCCATGGCAGGGAGTTGGAACTGGATGTTCCTGGTGGTCCCGTCCAGCCCTGACTGATTCTATGGTTCACCAAAATCACCAAGTGGTACTCCTTCATCAGTGCCAAGTCTGTATGAAAGGAGGCAATCTTTGGAGAACCTGCACATTTTAGAAACCTGTGTAAAACACTTAATGGTTCATGCACAATGCAGGTCAGGACAGATAACATGGACAGGTGCTCTCATTACTTTGGGATCCTGCATTACAAAGGACATGATGCTTTCAAAGCACCACTGAAAAAAGGGACAGATTTTCACCAGAGTAACTCTACCCTGTCACATAGATGGAAAACACCCAGACCTCTGAAGGACTCCAATTCTTTCTCCAGCCTTCATCTCTGGTCTCCCCACTAAACTACTTTATGCAATATGGTTATAGTGGCAGTATACACCTGACTGCCCTTCTCTTAGTGCAGGAAGTGAGCACAATGAACACTGAAATTCAGCCTGTTACAGAATTCCTTTGAAGGTTCTTCCTTAATTCTGAGTGACAATTGGCTCAGTCTCAGGATGGGTGAACTTTTCCAGGCTTTTTCATAAACTGCCAGAAGTATCTGTGGAAAAGTTTTCTCTTTCCCTAGAAGCAGTCCAGATGATTTCTTTACATGCAAATTACTCTACCAAACAGATTTTGAACTTGTGAAAGCAGCAGACCTCACAGAAGCAGCTTGGAAAAGCCTAATTAACTAGTTCCACCATAGGAAGCTTGTGTTTTCTTAGGATAGGATCTATTTTAATTAACCATGAAATAGAATGTTAATTACTGTTGTCATTTCATTTTAGACAGCCGTGTCAGTTTCAGAATGGACTTCAGTGGATGTTACTGAAAACACATTTCAAACTCCAAAGTGACAAATTAAAGAGTTTTAAATCAGCACCATTTGAATTCTGTTCTGCAAGTAGGTGGGAAAATAACGTTGGTTGGCAGCCTAGACACTGGATGGTATGTCTGCCACTGCAAGGAAAAGCCTCTGTGGCAAGCAGACTCACATGCACAGGGCTTCACTATTCCACTTCACCAGAATGTTTGCAGCAGACCCAGGCTGGAAGAGCAATAGGCAGAGGGGCATTTCTAGGCAGAAAGCTTCCCTGGAGAATTTGGAAGTATTTTCTTGTACTAGCAGATGCATTTTCTTATCTGCACTTTGCAGCTGTCTAGCAGACACTAATGAGAGATTTCATGTTCATACCAATTATTTGAAATATTTAATGTCCTTCTTAAGGTGCATTTGCACATCAAAGAGATGCCTCGATGCAAGCATGCCACAATGCCACAGAGTTGAAAAGATGTCCAGACTCTATGTTGTAACAGAAATTACTCAGAGCTCTCCTGTAGCTAAGGCTACATCATCAGTTTTATTTTAAACCTCCATTTTCAGAGGTTGCTAATCCAGGGCAAAAGCACTGTATCCATACAACTCTGGGCAGATAGCTTACTGGTAAACACCAGTGCTGTGCCCTCAGTTAGTGACATTTTCAGGTGGGCAGCAGCCAGGATCCCAGAAACAGCATAGTATGCAACTATCAGGCAGCTGGATGTCCCATAGGCAGGGACACCTCCCACTAGCACAGCTCACTCAAGGCCTCCTCCAACATGGCCTTCAACACCTCCAGGGAGGGAGCAGCCACAACCTCCCTGGGCAACCTGTGCCAGTGTCTCACCACCCTCACTGCAAACAACTTCCTCCTAACATCCACTTTCAATCTCCCCTCTGCCACTTCAAACCCATTGCCCTTGTCCTGTCATTGCAAGCCCTTGTCAATAGTCCCTCCCCACCCTTCCTGGAGCCCCCTTCACATCCTGGAAGGCTACTCCAAGCTCTCCTGGAAGCCTTCTCTTCTCCAGGCTGCAGAGCCCCAACTCTCTCAGCCTGTCCTCGCAGCAGAGCTGCTGCAGCTCTCTGAGCATCTTGATGGCCTCCTCTGGACCCACTCCAACACTTCCATGTCCTTCCTGTGCTGGGGGCTCCAGGACTGCAGGTGGGGTCTGAGGAGAGCAGAGCCAAGGGGCAGAATCCCCTCCCTTGCCCTGCTGCCCACACTGCTCTTGCTGCAGCCCAGCACACAGTTGCTGTCTGGGCTGCACTCACACTGCAGCCTCATCTTGAGCTTTTCATCACCCCACACCCCCAGGTCCTTTTCCTCAGGTTTTTATGGAAATGAGTTAATATTCAAAATATCCTGTTTATCTTCTCTATACTAGAACTGACACTTCATTTTGCCATTCCATTAAAAACATTAAAGTTACTGAATTTGGATGAGAAAATTTGTTATTATTAGTGTAGGTAGTTTTGGTGTGATTCGTGGGTCAGAGAGAAAAAAAAAATGGGCCTTTTGACATTGTCAATTTCATCTTTAAGCTTTTTCTTCTGTAAGCACTCCCTTAGACCAGAAACTATTAATCTTTGTGACTTCTCATTCCTAATGAAAATTAGATGTTGGTACTTCATCTCTTTCTGAATAACTTCCATTTACTTTCTCATGGTGAAATATAGCTGAAATAGTTTGGAGGTGCCCTTTAACTTTTGTGGCAGTGTGGTCAGTATGGTTCCAGGCAGAGAACAAAGAACTTCAGTAAGTTTCCCAGAAAATTCTCATTCAGAACCCAGATATTACACTGCCAAAATAACATTAAAACCTCTGCAGAGATGTGCAGCTGCAGGTGGAAAACAGATAATGATTTGTGCAATTTTCTAAACAGGTGTGTGGGGTGGTGCAGTGGGTAGGAAGAAAAAGCTACTCAAAGAGGTCACTGAAATGACAGAATTCTGAGACTCTGAAGGAACCAAGAACATAATTGCTGTGGGTCTTCAGCAAGACCTGGGAAGTAAATATGTTTAGGCATTCCTTTTGCAAGTTCAGCTAGAATGGACAAAGGGCAGGTTAAAGGACCTGATATAGCTGTAAGTCAGCCATTCACTTTCTCTAAGGGCACACAGCATGCACATAGCAGCACAATCCATGTGTGTGTGAAGCCTTCACGCCATCTTCTGAAGCGTGTGATATTGCCCATTACAGAAAATTAATCACATTAGTAATGCACTTCTTAATATAATTACAGGAAAATGTGTATGTACACCAAATGTAGAGGTGACATAAGATGGTGAAGCTTTACCGTACTCACAAAAGGAGTATAAAAGAGGATGATTACAGGCATGAAATGCAAGGGCATAAAAAGATAAAACTGTCTGCAGGAGAGCTGTAATACCAATGGCAATAAAAATCCTGCAGGACAGAAGATCATAATATGAAGGAAAGCAGCATGGAGAGTGGAGCTAAGTTTTCAAGGCAATATCCCTCTGCTGAGCTGTAACAGTGTGAAGTAACTGCCCAGCTCACCATGTGACAGGAACACAGCTCAACTGAGAGTGCTTCAAGGGAGGGGTTGAGATGTGTACAAACAAGAGATGTTTATGTCCTCTCTGGCAATGGAGACTGACACCCTTCAGTATGCCAATGGGGCAAACAGAGCATGTACCAAGCACACATGGCCATGTGTGTGGAGTCCACCCGGTGGTGGAGTCGCCGTCCCTGGAGGTGTTCAAGGAAAGACTGGATGGGGCACTTATGGTCTAGTCAACTGGATAGGGCTGGGTGATAGGTTGGAGGTCTCTTCCAGCCTCACTGATTCTATGATGCTACTTAATTCTCCACCCAAATTATCCTTAATATCACCCAGAAGACAGAAACAGCCAAAGTCAGGATATAAAAAAGCCACAAGGGGAATATCTCTCGTGCAGGGAAGAGACTGTGGATTTGGCAGAGACAAGGATGGTCCACGGCCTGTGCTCCTTTTCTACTACTACTGCATACATACACCTTAGGTATATAAAAATCCCTACATTATAAAGGAAGGATACAGGTGCAAAGTAGTATTCAAAGGACAGGACCTTTACCTTTGTGAAAGTTTCAGGTGTGATTTGGATTCCCACAGCAGCTTGAATATTGTAGAAAACTGTCCTGAGTTGAAGTTATGACTGAAAACCTAAATCCAAGCACTGCTCAAAGCCCCACTACTGATATCAGTGGATGCTACAAGGACATGTAGGCAGAAAATACAGAAGCAATACCCCAGAAGAATGAAGGAGAACATTATTAACAAATCCAATTACATTTTCAACCGGTGGCAGGTCCTTTCCCACACAGGTCAGACTCTTATGTCAGGAACTGGTACTAGCTTTGGTGAGTAGCTTTTCATCTCAGACTACTAACAGTGCTGACAAGCACTGACCTTGTTTGATCATGGCCATTAACTATGTTCACCACCATGAATTTAACAGTACTTCTGTTTTATGCTACTTTCTCTGATCCATTTCCTTCTGGCTTCTTGCTCAGACCTCCTTCAGGATTCCTCTTTGCTGAGATAAAGCCTCAGTGTCAAAATTTCTGATTACTTTTTTTTTTCTTCCAACCTATGACCTGGCCTGGATGGTTAAAGGGAAGAGACTCAGCAGTCTGTCAAGTCTGACAGTTCCCTCAGGCTAGAGAAACAGACATGGCTTTTTCAAAAGTTATTAGAGTACCAAGGAGACTATTTAGAACAGAAAAATAAGGATAAACAGTCCACTGGGTCCTGCTTTCTGAGCATGTAGTGTGGAATAAAATAATTTCTGTCCTACGTTTGAGAGAAGAAAGAGAAAAACAAGCTCTTTACAGGAAAATAAAAAGGCAGGTTTTCCTGCACTCACAGTTACAATAATCCAAGCATTTCAGCTTTTCACAATATACATTCTATTTTCTGTGTTCCTCAACTATTACATTACGAGATGTAACTGTGCAAAATTTCACACTAAAGACTGTGTATCTGCTGTTTTGAGGCCATCAGTGGTTAAGTTTGGTAGATGGCAAACATACAGTAGTGAGAGGAGACCCAAGCAAAAGGAAAGAAACAAGCACCATAAAATTCTGTGTCTCAGCTGAGGTCAGGGATGAGTGGCAATCTTTGGGCTGATGCTGTTTAATGTCTTTCCTCATGTCTAATGACTTTCCTCTGCAAGTTTACCAACAACACTAATTTGTGTGATGTGGTCAACATGCTCTGGATGCCTTTCAGAAGGACCTTGACAGGCCTGAGAGCTGGCCCCATGAAAATGTCCTGCAGTGCAATGATTCCAACTGCAAGGTTCAAGAGAAGTGACATGAGGCTGCAGTGAGTGCAACCAAGTGCTGGGCTGCAGCAAGAGCAGTGTGGGCAGCAGGGTAAAGGAGGGGATTCTGCCCCTTTGCTCCGCTCTCCTCAGACCCCACCTGCAGTCCGGGGTGCAGTTCTGGAGCCCCCAGCACAGGAAGGACATGGAAGTGTTGGAGTGGGTCCAGAGGAGGCCACCAAGATGCTGAGAGGGCTGCAACAGCTCTGCTCTGAGGACAGACTGAGAGAGTTGGGGTTCTGCAGCCTGCAGAGGAGAAGGCTTCCAGGAGACCTTAGAGTAGCCTTCCAGGATCTGAAGGGGGCTACAGGAAGGCTGGGGAGGGACTATTGCCAAGGTCTGGGAATGGCAGGACAAGGGGCAATGGGTTTGAAGTGTCAGAGGGGAGCTTGAGAGTGGATGTTAGGAGGAAGTGGTTTGCAGTGAGGGTGGTGAGACACTGGCACAGGTTGCCCAGGGAGGTTGTGGCTGCTCCCTGCCTGGAGGTGTTGAAGGCCAGGTTGGAGGAGGCCTTGAGTGAGCTGTGCTAGTGGGAGGTGTCCCTGCCATGGCAGGGAGTTGGAACTGGATGATCCTTGAGGTCCCTTCCAACCTTACCATTCTATGATTCCATAACAGCTGGCAAGAGCAGCAGAAATGCTGTATTTTAGGGAAGGATAAATAGGCTTTTCCTTAAGTGTCAGATGTTTGAACTCTAATAACAAGCAGCTATAAGTTGATGGAAAGAATGCAGACAAAACTGTGAGAGGTGGTTGGCTCTAGAAATCATAATTTCTGCGTCACCTCTAAAACCAGGATATTTCTGGGAGCACAAACCAATCCTGCCTGCCTTAGGAGAGCTCTTCCAGTGAGGATTCTCAAGTGAATGATGATGTTGCCCCATTCAGCAGCGAGCATAAACCCTACAACCCATCGTTCAATGTTAATAATATCTTTATGTAACATCAGTTTAAAACAACACCAAAAACAAAACCCAACTAAACAAAACCCCAAACTGAAGAATATTTATGAAAAAAATTCTGATTTTTCTCACATTAAGAATATGCTTTGCCTGCAGCAGCCATCTGTCTACGCACTTCACAGCTCTGTTTTCTGTAGGAGACAGGCTGTCATATGAAACATTTCTTCCTGCTGTTTATTTTGGGGTTCTCAGTCTGAAGGAGATAAAAGTATTTTCTGCATTTTTTTGGGCACAAAAAGACATATTAGAAGGCTGACACATGAATCAGAGACCCAGGGAAGGTGTTAAGCTTGTATAAAAGTTTAAGTGGAAGTGAAGACTGGGTCAGACAGCTGTCAATCACTGGGAAAGCTCTCAAGAAAAGTGTCCTAGAGAAGGGTAATACTAATGTTCAAATCTCACTGAAGCAGTGTACTGATCAGAGCAGGCTGGAAGGACAAGTGCATTGTCTGCTCCATCACCAATGCATTCACTTCTGACAGTGCAATTACAACAAGAATGCCCTTTTATAATTCCCTCCTAGCAAGCTTTTTTTTTTTTCTTTGCATATATGAACACTTCAGGTGAAGCTCTATTATGAATGTGTATTATTATTAACTATCAAAACATTAATCCATTTTCTTAGCTTTTTATTTCTATTTTGCTGTTGATCCTGCAATTCTGTGAGAAGGTCTCTCCACAGTTGCAGACACACATCTATTGCCTGATTGTTAACTATACCTACATATAAGTGAAAGGCAGGCTCTTGGGGCAAAGGACTCAAGGGGAAAAAATTATCAACAGTTTCAGAGGCTGGGAAAGATCTGTTCTGGATGTAGATGTCTGAGGGAGGAAACAGGCAGTGCACTTCACAGTTTGTTTTGGAGCAATATGGTCAACTTCAAACCTGCTGCAATCAAAAAGCCACAGTAGCAGTGACTAAAGTTTTTGCTGTAGAAGCACACTACAGAATCTTGAGGTGGGCAAAATAAGTGCACACCTTGCTAGACACAGAAGTAAAGTTAGCAGGAAGGGAAGTACTCAACCAAACACAAGTGTGTCCTCAGCAGAAGAGAGAAAACCAAGCATCTTCCCTTGGAGGGAAGAGTGAATGCAAGATTTCAATGGCAAAAGCCAAGATAAGAGCTGTAGTAGGTTAAAAATGAATGAATAAAGAAGAAAGGAGTGATCTGGAAAGAAGGCAGCTGCAAGAATGTGAAAGAGGAAATACCTGGGGGTGCTGCTTGACAGCCAGCTGAACATGAGCCAGCAGTGTGCCCAGGTGGCCCAGGAGGCCAATGGCATCCTGGCCTGTATCAGGAATAGTGTGGCCAGCAGGACCAGGGAAGTCCTTCTGCCCCTGTACTCAGCACTGGTTAGGTCCCACCTTAAGTGCTGTGTCCAGTTCCAGGCCCCTCAACTTACAAAGGGTGTTGAGATGCTTGAATGTTTCCAGAGAAGGGCACCCAGGCTGGTGAGGGGCCTGGAGCACAAGCCCAAGCAGCAGCTGAGGAAGTTGGGGATGCTTCCTCAGGCTCTGGGCTAAAGGAAACTTCTTTAGCCTGAAGAAGAGGAGGCTCAGGGGGACCTGAGAGACTTGGATAGATTGGATCAATGAATGGGGCAATGTTAATGGCATGAGCTCTAATAAGGCCAAATGCCAGATCCTGCTCTTGGGCCACCACCGCCCCAAGCAACACTACAGGGTTGGGGAAGTGTGGCTGGAAAACTGTCTGGCACAAAGGGACCTGGGAGTTGCAACAGACAAACAACTCAATATGAGCAAGCAGTGTGCCCAGGTGGCACAGAAAGCCAATGGTAGCCTGGCTTGTATTAGAAATGCTGTGTGCAGCAGCAGTAGGGAGGTGATTGCCCCCTTGGCCTAGGCTCTGTTGAGGCCACACCTTGAGTGTTGTGTTCAGCTTTGGGCACCTCATTACAAGAAGCACATGAGGTCCCTTCCAATCTTCCCATTCTATGATTCTATGAGAGGCAGATGACAAGATGACATCATCATTAAAAAAAGGAATTTCTACCAGTTGTTTAGCTTCTTCTCTTTTTAAAACACCAAAGAAATAGGTACAGTAAACTTCACAGTCTGTGCTGATGTTTTTCCTTTCACAGGGGTCTTCTACCTGGTCTCCAGGAGACAAAGCTGTGAACAGCAAATACTTCCTTCTTAAAACATCATCCAAAAATGACTGTGGGATTCACCTGTGTGTTGGACAGCCACCTAAACTTCAATGTGCTCTTAAAGCAAGATCTAAATGGTAGGTGTTTTCCTTGGTCTTATTAACATCCTCTGCACACAGGATACATTTCAGAAAACATGAAGCTGTGTCACTGCATCAAAACTCCACTAGTAACAAATCCAGGATGATAGGGAGAAAATACAGCTATTCAAAAAAAGATACAAAATATGAATCCAGATAGTTTTGCAGTCAAAGACATCCTTCTGTTATTTCCTCAAGCATTCATTAAAGTGAGCAATAGCTTTTATTTATTATCAATTTTCCTTACGTGGTTCCTCGTTCCCTTGAGAAACTACTTGTAGGCTTCATTACTTGATTTCTTCTGCTTCTCTGCCTTGGGTTCCATGGCAACCAAGGTAAAATTAGTAGCTGAGAGGAAATCCCAAGCAGCCTTGAGCTTAGGAAATTCACCTTTTCATTTCACATAATCAAACAATCACAGAATGGTTGAGGTGGGAAGGGATCTCTGAAGATCATGTAGTGCAACAATAATGCTCAAGCATGGCCACCTACAGGTTTCCCAGGACTATGTCCAGACAGCCTCTGAATATCTCCAGGGATAGAGACTCCTCCACTTCCCTGGGCAACCTGTGCTCAGTCATCCTCACAAAGAAAAAGCATTTCCTGACATACAGAGAAAACCTCCTGCTTGTGTCCATTGCCTCTGGTCCATCGCTGGGCACCACTGAAGAGTCCAGCTCCATCCTCTTTACCCCCTTCCTTCAGGAATTTATGTACTTTGATAAGACTCCCCTCAGTCCCAGCTCTCAGCCTCTCCTCACAGGACAGATGTCCAGACTCTTATTCATTTTTACAGTTCTTTGTTGGACTCCCTCCAGTATGCCCCTTTTGTCCTGAGGAGCCCAGAACTGGACCCAGCATTCCAGGAATGCCCTTATCAGTACCCAGCAGAGGGGAAGGATCACCTCTCTTGACTCACTGGCAATGTTTTGCCTAATGTGGCCCAGGATACCCTTAGCCTCCTTTTCTGTAAGGGCTCATTATTTGCTTGTGGTCACCTTGGTGCCCACCAGGAACCCCAAGTCCTTTCCTGCAGTTCTTTCTGCTTAAGGGCAGGAATCTGCACTCTCTCTTGGTGAACTGCATGAGGCTCCTGTCAGTCATTTCTCCAGCCTGTGAAGGTCTGTCTGGATGCCTCTGGTGTATCAGTCACCCCCTACAGTTCTGTGCCACCAGTAACCTTGCCAAGAGTACCCTCTGCCCCATTCTCCAGATCATTAATGAAGGTGTTGAACAGGACTGCACCCAGCCTTGATCCCTGGGGTACACCAACAGCTACTGGCCTCCAACTAAACTTGCAAGTTTTCAGCTGACTGTTTCCATCTAGCCCCTACTTCAACAGTTCATCTATAAGGATCTTATGGCAGACCATGTCAAAAGCCTTGCTGAGGTCTAAGTAGACAATATCCACTTCAATCCACTCATTTTCCAGGCCAGGTACTTCATGATAGAAGTCTGTCCTCCTTATTTAAGGAGAGGGCTGTTAAACTGAATGCCCAGTTTGATGAGCTAGCTAGTTCTGTATCAGCATTGATGTGGAGTGAAAATTGCTCTATGCTATGAGTCCTTAAAACACCACAGCACTTGGAAAGCCACCAAAACTAGTAGAATATCAGGAGCTACTGTATCAGGCCAGCAATTGTTGAAAGCACTCAGCCAGCACTTACTTGAAAAGCAAAAACAAAACTCAAGAAAAGCAAAGCTGGAAGAACTGGAATTTTCACAATTTTAAAAGGCCCAGATGGAAATACATTTTAATCCAAAACTATCTGTAAGCAGCTAGTTTTGTTTGAACTTGTCTCTGGCACACGAAGCCACTGTGAAAAGCTTTGCTGTTGCCATGACTGTCACTGCTATACGACGAGATAAGAGGAAAACTTTTAAGCATTCAGTTCAGGGAGCAGTTGAAATTTCTGTCCTTTACACTTATCAGGCCAGGAGCTAATTAGTTGGAATAAGTAAAAAAACTTCCCTCGTGGCACATTAATGCTCAATGCATATTCATGGGGGTTCCTACTCATCCTCTCAAGCATTCTGGACTGCCTACTGAGAGGCAGCATGGTTTGTCCTCCAGCACTGCCCTGCAGGAAAGTGGGTATAACACCACTTACTGTGTTTTGAAGTCTAATTAGCTGTTTGTTAAAAGAACTGAGGTTGGTAGATGAAAAGTGCTTCAGAAATGCAAAATATTATTATTACCATTAATAACAAAGAACATGCAACAAATAATTACCACAGAAAAACACCACTGATAACTTTATAAGGTTCCCAAACCATATGAAATGGATGTTGAAGGGAAGTTAGGAAAATATTTTCCTCTTCTTCAACAGAACCACTTAAATATTGCTGCTCTTGGTTGTCAGATTCTGTTAATAATAAAAACGGCATTAAACATTCTTCATAAGAATATATTTTCTAAATAGAGAAAATAATGTGGCTAATGTTTTAAAAACAAGTCCATATTAGGCTAATGAATACTAAATGTTAATCAGGAGCTTTTCCATATTTTCCAGCACTGCACTGGCTAGTCTCTTGAAAAAACATGACCTATTTTTAAACACTGATCTTCAAAATGCTCTACTTACAGTCTTCTGTTCAAAGTATTAGGCAGCAAGGTTTGGAACGAGCTAAATAATTGATGATCTCCTAATCAAAAGGGATATACATCAAAGACAAAAAGCTACAGTTCTGTTCATAGAAAGACTTCGGCAAACAAGGAGGGCAGTGACCAAAATCGTGGAAGGGTAAAGAAAAAACAGCATCACTGAACCAATCCTATCTTAAATCTCACAAATTGTTTATGAGAGACCAGGCTGAGAGAGTTGGGGCTCTGCAGCCTGGAGAAGAGAAGGCTTCCAGGAGACCTTACAGTAGCCTTCCAGGATCTGAAGGGGGCTACAGGAAGGCTGGGGAGGGACTATTGACAAGGGCTGGGAATGACAGGACAAGGGGCAATGGGTTTGAAGTGGCAGAGGGGAGCTTGAAAGTGGATGTTAGGAGGAAGTTCCTTGCAGTGAGGGTGGTGAGACACTGGCACAGGTTGCCCAGGGAGGTTGTGGAGCACAGAATCACCCAAAGTGATCTTTGATCACATTGAATTATTCTGTTCTCCATAACCTCCCTGGAGGTGTTGAAGGCCAGGTTGGAGGAGGCCTTGAGTGACCTTTACTAGTATGAGGTGTCCCTGCCTATGGCAGGGGGTTGGAACTGGATGAGCTTTGAGGTCCCTTCCAACCTTCCCATTCTATGATTGTATGATAATTCCATTGCCAATACCACGAAAGCATGAATCCCAAAGCAAACCAGGTTCCCCCTTGATTTCCAATAGCCATAATCTTTATCCCTTTGCACACAAACTAGTTATAGACCCTAACTGAAGCATTCAAACTTCTAACACTCCCAGATGCAGAGCTGGATAAGAGAATAAGATTCCAATCCTTCAACTTATTCCACCCAGAGTCAGGATGTCACTGTGACAGGTAACTTGCTAGCTTGCCTACAAAATAAGCATCACTGGCTTAACATAAATCAGCCAAAACTATTTCAGTTACAGTGGTGATAAAAAATTGTAGGATTAGAAAAAGATTCTGTATTAATAACTGTACACTGCAAATAATTCCAATGTGAATTAAATGGGTATAAGCCAGGTCAAAATCAATTTTGAGATGTCCCAAAATACCTACACCTTAAAATATGCCTTTACTTAGCCCCCCGTGTGTAGATCATGTCTAGGGATACAGAGACATCGTGGCACCAGTGAGAGTAAACGTCCATGGATTCTAAGGTAGTACAAAAGGAAAGCAGCATCCACCTCACACAGGTACAGGGTGTTTCTTACACAGAAGAAGAACATGGACATCACTTCACTATGCAATTTTCTGAATGCATCTCTTAAGACAAGAATGTTATTTTAAATGAAAGTTTACTAACTCCACTGAAATAGTCCCCAAACACACTCCAGACCCCATAATTTTAATAGCTAGACTTCACTCACCTTTCAAAAAGAATCTACTCAGCTCCTGCTTTGCAGTCTGTGTTTAAGACAACAGAAAAATTATCTTGGTATTTTCTTTATAGATGTGTCTTAGCTATGTCAAGCACAATCATTTGCACTGGAAGCTACACATTTTTGCCTTGTTTCTTTTGCTGGCTTCTGGGCCTCTGATCCATAAGACTGGTCTTCTACTCCTCTTTCTTCCTTCACTCACCTTCACTCCAGTTTTGCACAGATGGGTCAATGGAAGATTATTTTTCCATACTATTAATGTATATAAGCAGCCTGATTGCTCAGAAATGTTTAAAAGATTCTGAATTATCCTTACATTATTTTAAAAAAACAAATATGGAGTTTATGATCTGTTTTATGGATTAACTCTATTCTTACACAAGTAACTGGTGGGGTTTTTGTTTTTTTTTTTGTTCTTTCCAGAGCTTTTAATCAGCTTCAACACAAATGCATTCTTTGTGAGCTGAATATGGTGCCAATGTGTGATGGAGAGACTATGACATGGGATGTAGAACTACAACCAAACAAGTTTCCTTTGTAATAACACCTTCCAGACACATGGTGAGGTACACCAAAACCAGAAGGAAGTTTAAATAGCACAGTTCCTACAACCTAAGGCAATCACACCCATAGTTATTAATATAACAACTCAGAAAGTAGAATTCTGTTGAGGAAAAAAAACGCTGAAATAAAATGTTGTCCTTTTTAGGATGCACATTTGTAATGCTACTTGGATACAAAGGCAAAATTGCCTGCAACTCTCCTGCACCCACAACACAACAAAGCCAAGTGCACATTTTCTTCTAACTGGAATGTTCTACAGGGTGAGAAAAGGCAGTCAAGCACCTACACTTGGCACTTTTCCTGACAAACACAGACATGTTTTTCCCCTTCACTGTCAGGCTTTGAATGACACCAAAATAACAAGTGGCCACTTCCTCTAGCTGTCTTCCCTTTCAAAACTGGAAAATAAAGAAAGATAAATGACTAATGAGTTACTAAGCTGTTTCAGAAGATGGGCTGAATGTCAGATACTAAAATAAGATTTTATTCCCAGACTTAAAGGAAGGAAAGGTCTTGGGAACAGCTACAGACTGGACAAGGTAATAGTTCGATATCTCCCGTGTCTGAATCACATCCAAAGACTAAATAAAAAGCACACCATGTAAAATAACAGGAGTCAAAAGATCTACAAAGTTGCCTTTTATCACAATCTTGAACTTTTACATTCATTTACTGAAAGTCAGAGGCAGACTTGATTTAAAAATAGCACACACCTTTGACTCTTCTCCAAATGAACGAGAATTGGATGCCTTAAATGACAAACTAGGGTCCTGTTGCCATCTGAAGCTGAATGGAGAGGTACATACTTAAAGTGCAAAATTCCCTTTCGCTTCAAGATGTCAGCATGACACTGTAGGTAACAATGAGGGTTGTTGGAAGTGTGGAAATGCAAGAAGTAAGGGGAGAACGTTCACTTACAACACAAGTCTCTTGGCTTGCAGCTCAGTCCATTTCCCATTAGATCTCAAGGTAGGCAATATGGTTCTTTTCTTCTCTACCTGCTCCAAAACACGGAAGATAATTGCTTTGTAATGAAAGCAATTAGCTTAGAAATGATGCCATTTTCTATCAGCTTGTCAGTCATGCGCACTCACAGCCCTGTTTGCTGGTCAGCATCAGATTCATTTGCCCATGTGCTCACTGGCTGGCTTCAAACCCATGACTGCCAACAAGGAACTGAAAATGTTTTCCTTTAGGCTCTTCTCATGATTGAGGTCTCAGACAAAGCAGAGCACACTGCTCAGAGTGAAAAGGTGGCAGCTGTTTGTTGGAGAGCTGCAGTCACTATCAAACACTTCTGTCACACAGCTGGCAACACCTTAATTCTGCCCTTAGATGAACATGCCTCTCCTTGACCAAAGGTTAACCAGAAGTTGGAGAACAGTTTGTTGCAAGCATGGACACAAGGCTGTCACACTTAAGGCTGAACATTAATTTAGGTGATTTGCCTCATCCAGCTCCTCCTATTAGTTTTCACAATACGCTGTGACAGTCGGATGGATCCAAAACCCTCGCAGCAATGCATAGAGCCTTCTGATGTGAAATGAAAAGAGCTATTTCAAATAGGTTAAATATATTTACACACACAACTATATAAAAGAGGTTTTGAGGTTCCCCCAGATGTGTATTATTACGTTTTGGACTACTGAAACATAGCTGTGATCTAAAAGAGACTTTATTTAGCAGTGCTTTTATTTCTCTGCATTTCGTACAGCCTTTCCCTTTGCGAGTCAGCAGCATGCCACCTGCTCTTTCATTTCCTCAAAGTAGGTCAGCAGTCAGCCATCAATCTTTCATCTTCATTACAGCTAAATCCTGAAGCCTGAGGCAAATGAACCATTTTAAAGGAGATGCAGTGATAGCTGGGGTATTCTGTTGCTCGTGTTAGCCATTTATGGCTGAAAAAACACCACAAAACCCCGATGAAGCTGGCCAGCCTCTAACTGGAAAATAACAGAGATGCAAACAGTTTTCACAAGGTCTTTCTAAACGTGTGGGACCTGGTTCAGGAACACAGAAGTATGGGTCCAGTCCCCACATATCATCTCTTCCACATGATTATTAAATGCTGAATATCAAATACTAAACCATTATGGCCTTAAATGAAGAACAATTTTAGTTCTTCAACTGAGTGCCTTAAAAACAGCTTCTCACCTCCAGCTGCTATTTACTCATGACAAATTTGTAACTATTCTTCTCATCTGTCAGTACTGGCATACAGTTTAAGTATTTCATCTGCCCTCCTAGCATCAATTCTGTGAAGTTAAGCAAGCCATAGGTTCTTTTACTTTAGTAAAAGGCATTTTCTTGCCTGTATCTGTCCCTTTATGGGTTAATTTATTTTTTTTTATCATATGTGACTAGGTTATTCATTACTCGTTCAGAATTTATTATATGGTTTGTGGAAATTACATTTCCTGTCCAGTGATTGTATTTATTTATTCTGAATTTTTAAAGCTTGTTGCCTTCACACAGCACTTTTGTTTCCATAAGGCAGTGAAGCACAGTTGAAGTTCAGTGATGCATGGAAGATGTTTTAGAAATACAGGTATCTGACAATTTCACCAGATACAGGCAACAGATCACTGTTTTTTCTTGAACAGCAAAAGACTAGGCAGGGTGAGGAATACAAGAAAGAGCTTTAAAACAAGAAAACAGGATGGGAGAAGCTGACATGAAGTCTATGCATGCAAATGTCAGGGGGACAAGGATGAAAGAGTGGGGGAGGCATTCATGCTCTTTCTAGGATGTCAGCATGGTGTAGCATCTCTTCAAAATGCTGGTACACCAATGCATACATGCAGCATGGGGAGCAAAGGGCTGGAATTAGAAATATTTGCAGGGTTGCAGGGCTGCATCCTCATTAGGGCCACAGAGATGTGGTGGGAAGCTGCCCCGACTGGAGTGCTGCAGCAGATAAGTAGCAAGGACTGAGCTGGGAAGAAAGGAAGGTTGCAGGTTACGTGAGAAAGCAGCAGCAATACATTGGGTGATGGGATTGTAGGTTAAGATTACAGGGGAAACAAAATGGTGTCTGCTGTGGTTGTGTTTGCTACTGACCATCTGATGAGGAAGAAGCTGAAGAGGCCATATTCAGACAATGGGGAAAAGCTTCATGGTTGCAGATCCTGGTTCTCAGGAGGGACTGAATCACCCTGATGCATGCTGGAAAGCCAGCACAGGAAACCACTGAAGATGGGTGTTGAACATTGGAGTACCTTGTCCAGACAGGTTGTAGAGTTGAAAATATGCAAAACATGACTGGGCATGGTCTTGAACAAGATACTCCAGGTGACTCTGCTTTGAGAAGGGGTGCTGGACTACAAAATATCTGGAGGCCCCCTTGAGTCTCAATGATTCTATAATTCCATATTTCAATTCTTAGCTTAGTTTCCTTTTCAGGAGTCACAAATTTGTATGAATAAAACTGGGCAAACACTAGAACCTAAGTGTAATTTCCCTCTGGATTTATTTACTGGCATTACACTGCTTCATACTCTGTTCTCTACTTTTCTTACAATGCCTCGCACTTAGACATATCCCTTTGACTTTCATGAGCATCAAATATGACATTTTCTCATAACTATGCATCAAGAACTCACCATAACATGGCATTTATTTACATTCAGTTCCACCTATCATTCAATCTTCACTAAAAGCAGAACTCTTTTTTGGGATTTCAGTCTATGAAATGAGTGTCATAGTGACTTGTGGAAATGACTTGAAGTTCATAGTTTTAAGAGCTTAAATAAGTACATTGAGCATTTTGGATATTACTCTAATTTCAGATTGTTTTAAAAAATATCCTAACTACTGGCAAACCAGCATAAAACCCCCAAATCATCAAACCCCTGCCCCTGCAGTGATCTCTTCCATCTTGCTCCAGCCTGATTCCTTCGTGATGCCAGTTCTTGTAATGCTGTTTGATGATCTGCTATGACACACACATTTCCATCCTGAATGTGTCTCCACAGTGCTATAACTGGCTGTTCTTTCTTCTATTTCAGTACATGCAAATATGAATATGAAAAAAGTGCTTTAAAACCTTGCTCACAGCATTATTGTAAGATGAGACTCCAAAGCAAACATTGTGTGCCTTCAACCTATATAACAAACCTGAAGAACACCTCCACATTGGCATAAGAAATTTTCATTTTGCTTCCATCTGCTGCATCATGGCAGATGCTGGCTCAAAAGTATTATTGCAAATAGAAAAATTGATAGTAAATTACTTTCTGTCATTAGCTCTGAATTTATGATGTTTGTGATCTGTTCCACTTTTATTTGCAAGAGTCCCATGAAATGAGAGGGGACTAACAAAAGCTGTTAGATCAGAACCCCTTTTCTGCAAAGATGTAACCAGCACACAGGAACATACAACAGGGGGGATAAACAGCTTTTCCCTACTCAGAACCATAGGTTATTTAATTTCTGTTTGGGTCCTATACCATTTCATGGGGTCACAGGGTGTTAGGGGTTGGAAGGGACCTGGAGTCCAACTCTGCTGCCACAGAGCAGAACCATATAACCTAGTGCAGGTTCCTCAGGAGCATATCCAGATGGGTCTCCAGAGAAGGAGACTCCACAACCTCCCTGGGGAGTCTGTCCCTGTGCTCTGTGACCCTCACAGTAAAGAAGTTATTCCTCATGTTGAGGTGGAGCTTCCTGCACTGCAGTTTACATCCATTGCCCCATGTCCTATCATAGGGTGCAAGTGAGAAGTTGTCCCTTCTTTCTTGACACCCAGCCCTCACATACAAACATGTGTGTGTGTCTCTCTCTATATACAGACACACACACATATATTGAGTCCCCCCTCAGTCTTCCATTACATGAGAGATTCTTGAAACTCACATGAGCCAGCTGCTTACACAGTCAAGACTGTCAGAAAGCATGAGAGATTCCCTCCTCTGTGCCTCACAGAAAAACACATAATCATAGAATTATAGAATGGGAGGGGTTGGAAGGGCCCTCTGGAGATCATCTAGTCCAATTCCTCTACTAACACAGGTTCACCCAGATTAAGCTGCACATGAACATGTCCAGGTGGGTTTTGAA
>VWYK01117040.1:0-18129 GCA_013399775.1 Semnornis frantzii | reverse complement strand
TCTCCAGAGAAGGAGACTCCACAACCTCTCTGGGCAGCCTGGTCCATTGCTCACTCACCCTCAAAGTATAGTTTCTCCTTAAGATCAAATGACACCTCCTGTGTTCTAGTTTGTACCTGTTGCCCCTTGTTCTATCACTGGCCACCAGCAGTTATTGACCCAACACTGTGGTGACCTAAGACAAAAATTTGCCATAGTTTCACACCATCAGTTTTAGCAGCAACCTGCACATCATGGTAGTGAGAGTGAACAGGAAGTAGGATTTGGCAAGCACGAGGGTCCATGGACATAAGAAAGCATTATAGAAGGCCAGAGGAGCATGGAAGGCAGATGTGCACTTGCCAGAGCACAGATGCAGCTGCTGCAGATGTGAGAACAAATACAGCTTGGAAAGTATACTTTAGGGTGATTCAGGCCCCTATAAAGCAACAAGTCCCCAGTTTTATAGCTCTTGAGAATTTATGTCACTGAAGTATTAGTAATGCATAGTGGTCCCATTAACCGCTGTGCTGCACTGCTGTTTTGTGTTTCCTCTCTCTCTTTTCCAGAGAGAGAAGAATATAGATTAGGGGTTTTAAAATAAAATACATATGCATAAACACATCCTGCTGGATAGCAATGCTGGAGAGAAACTCAGAAAGTATCCTTGCTTTTGTAAGCACAAGGAGAAAATTCACACCAGTGTTTGGGACATCCCAAAGAAAGCTTTTTCTCACCTATGAAATACACATTTGAATTTTTAGAGTATGTTTACCAGAGAAGCAGTAACTCTACCTAAAGTGCAACAGTCTTTACATACATAAAATATGGGCATGCAAAGGTCACAGTTTTCTACTGTATGGGAATCCCAAGCAGAGAATGGCCTAAGGCACTTGCAGCAAATATCCTATGCTGGTACCAGCAGGTTTTTAAAGTAGTTTTCAGAATATATACATTTTCATGTCTAAATATATTGTATTGGTGCTAAGGTAAAAGCAACTAAGGTTGCATTGCTTTCAGAAAAGCATAGAATATGAGTTTGGAAGAGACCTCAATTATCATCTGGCCCAACTTTCCTTGGCAAACACATGGCCTGAACAGCCACATCCCAGCACTCCGTCCAAGCTGAATCTCAAAAGAATGCACCACTTCCCTAGGGAAATCATTCCAAAGGCTGATGTATCTCACTGTGAACAAATTTCCTCTTCTGTCCAGTCAGAATCCCTGAGGAAGTAACTTTTCCCCATTACTCCTTGTCTTTTCTGTGTGACACCTTGCAAAAAGGGAGTCTCTCACCTTCTTTGTAGCCTCGCTTTAAACATTGGGACATGGTCTCCCCTAAGCCTTCCTTTTACAAGGCTGAACAAACTCATCTCTCTCAACCTTTCCTCATGTGGCAGACTTCCCAGTTCTTTGATCATCTTTGTAGCTTTTATCTGGACCCTCTCCAGCCTGTTCATAACTCTTTCTGTATAGTGGGGACCAAACCTGAAGACAGTATTGCAGGAGTGGCCTGACATGTGCCGAGTGGGATGACACCTTTGCCAAAATGTCCACCTCCCCACTCAGCAAACTTCATTAGCTACACTTGATCTCATCATCTGTATCTTTTATGAAGATATCTAATAGCATTGGGCCCAATATTCATGCCTGTGGGAACCCACTTGTGACAGGCTGGTAGTTTGGAAGAGCTGTTTACAACCACCAAGCTTTGCCAGGGTCAGACAGTCTTCAGGCTTTGGGTGCAAATGTGGTGCAGTACCCTGAGATCTGCTCACTGCCTGTGTGTGTGCCCAGGCTGTCTAGCTGTCTCCTTGTGTATGCTTAGAACCAGAAGGGCTCTACATGGCACTTCACCTCTAAGCACCTGTCAACTTGGAGCAGTACCGAGGTCACCTTAGTGCAAAGCCAAAGTGAGTCCTTCAGATGAGAAAGCATCACTTCATGGTCAAGCACTGCACAAAGATCTCGTGGCAGGGGACTAGGTGGTTTGCTTCTCTCCACTGTCAGAACTAAACCTTCACTGCCACTGATGTGTTTCACTACAGTGTCTTGGGCAGGACTCAGGATATTCTGACTGTAATCAATATAAGGTAAGGTTTGCTTTCTCACCTTTGCTCATGACTAGGGGAGTACCAGGATACCTAGGATACATCTTTTCAGTATTGACCTCTCAAGCATTTGAAGGACTAAGGGAATATTCTTCCCCAAAGAAGCATTAATTACAGTAGACAATTTGCTATCCTAAATAGCTATTTTAACACAGAATTTGCTATCTTCAGAGAAGTCTAGTTGAAGGATTTTATTGGTCTCTATTGTAGCCTCAGCATATTCTTGGAGTAATTCATTATGCTTCATTTCATCTGCATCAGCATCTGCTTCCTGACATAAGCATTAAAGTCTGTCTTTCTCTATACAGTGCTGTTTGCTTCCAACAACAGAGAGATGTTACAAAGCTAGAAAGACAGAATACTGAATGGCCAGGACAGAATGTTACAAGGAATATTAGTCAGTTCCCAGAGGCTGTTTTCTGGAAGTTTTTCCTAATTGGGCTTTGGGATTAAGTGGAGGCCAAGTTTTCTTGCCTTTTTTTTCCTGATACTAAAAACAACTCAAATCACTGACAAAAGAGTGAAAAAATATTCTTGTCTGGATTATAATACCTCTAAATCTTGTCACTTAATAGGCAATTCAACTGAAACTATGTCTACAGACCCCTAGACATTCATCTCTGAAAGAACAAGGAATGCATGTGAGGAGATGAGCTTCTAAATCCCTGCAAGCATGCCACAGCTGAATGAATGCTGAAATATCAGAACTCCAGGCATACTACTATTTGGTAGTCAGTTTCTGACTTCCAAAAGGCATCACTCTTGTCCTACACAAACTTTGCTGCTAATTGCATCCCTATGAAGGAGCCTAAAGTCAATGTTAAAATTGGTTCTGGCATCAGCCTTCAGAGAAATGAATAAAAATTAATGCATCCTATGCGTTTGAAATTTAAAGTGAGTCCCACTGGGTCTATCATGTGCTACACCTCCTTGGTGGCAGAACTGTCCCAGTGCCTTCTGTGTGAACCAGCCAGGTATCACTGATAGGTGGTATGTCTGTTGCTTTGAATGTGAATTAGGTTGTGAATCATTATTGGTATCTTCACACTGCACACAACAACCTCAGCAGTGTTGACATGGCAAGGGCTGATTTCAATCCACATGCATGTAGTGATTTTACTGGTGCTAGATAACTGCCATCTGATAGTCTATTGCCAAGGGTCTATTTCTCCTAGGGCTAGGGCTTACACCTTGAAATCCCAAAGGCAGTAAAATAGTTTGCACTACCAAATGTGGTGGAAAGGATGGGTCCTGTTGGGTGCCACTGATTGCTGAGTTTCAGAACCAGAGGAGCTACAGGAAAGTGTTCACAAAACAGAGACAAGCCAGGAGTGTGACTACATAACAGCAGCACAAGTAACAATAATTGTACATTAAAAAACATGAGTACATTGCTTACATATTCCACAGTGATACTTCCACTCTAAGAATCATAATTCCATATCAAGTTCAGTGTTACTCAAGATCACAAACAGGAAAATAAGTACAAAAAATACCCTGAGGTTCCTTGAATCTAAAGACTTTTGAGGAGAGTCACTAAGAGGAGTAGACCCTGTGGTGACAAACACAGTATGTTTTCAACTACAGAGCTCTTTTCACCTAAACCCAGTAGAACTACTACTGATTTTCCTCGAGGTCTTAATTAGTGCATAGAAGCAGCCTGGGAATCAGTTTAAGAGTAAAATCCAACATTTTGTTTAGTGGTGTACAACACTGAAAAGAGTACAGCAAATGTAAGGAAGAGGATGAATAATAGAGAGAACCATGACACAACTCTTACAATATGTAATACCAGTCATCCTAACTAAAAAAGGATACTTCAGAGTTTCTGTGCCGTAGGAAAAAGCTTAATAAGATTACCACAGAGGGAAGGAGGGAATGAAGTTGAGTAGTAAACCCACAGATCTACAGTAATGAATGCAAAAGTAGATGTGGAAGATTCAATTCTTATTTTTCCCTAAAAGAAAAAGAATGTACACTCGATGAGATTGAAGCCTGACACTTCCAAGACTGAAAATGCAAAGTTCCTTGCACAGTGCCTGGTTAGCAACCACACTTAACTGTGCCAAGATAGAGAGAGCTAATCCCAATTGTTTCTGGTCATAACAAAAGTATTCAGCTAGCGAGCCTACAAACCACTTGTGAGATATACAACAACCACCCACTTGAAGGCACTGCTCAGGATGAACCATGGTTGAAATTCAGGTGGGACAGATGACCTCTCAGACAGGGACTAATCATTCCTAGCACCCACCTCTGAAAGTACTCATGTGGTCAACGTTGCAAACAAGCCACTCAACAAGGTGAGTTACACATCTTGCCAATGATGGTGGTTCCTACATTCCTGAGGCTGGGAAGCGTTTATTGGGAATTAAGAAACGAATCCAGAACTAAAATTGGAATTACTGCAGAGGAATAAATAGGAGCAAGCTTCATCTTATTAAGCAGGTAAAGCAGCAGCCATTCATCCTGCCATTTTGGAGCTGCCCCTGCCCTAGTTCTTTGTGCCAGTTTGGTATGTGTTTCCATGGGAACAGGAGCAGGACCAGCCACCAGCTGAGTCGCTCTCAGCTGCTGGCTCCCAGTTCTCATGTTTTGTTCTGTTTCCTTGGAAACTGATGTCAAACAAGAAAGGAGAAGTAAAATAGCTTTTTGCTCTTTAATATTTACTCTTTCTTTGGACCTGCTCTGGATGCTCTGGGCTGGTGGAAGGTTTACAGATGACTCTAATGGCCATTCATTTTTCTCCTCTCTGGTAGGGCTGCCAGCCACTGGTGGGTCCCAGCAGATGCAAGTAAGAGTTCTCAGTTTCAGCTACTGCTGGCAGGCTGCCTGCTGTGAGCTACAATGGCAGGGTTTGAAAGCAAGCTACAGATTTCTGGAGACATTTGGCTCCCGCAGTCTGTAATATTTCAAATTGGAAGGAAAGAAATTAAATTTATTTAAAAAATAGTAGGGGAAACAGATGGGAGTAATGATATTTAGAGAACAAACTGACTAACAAGCTCTGACCTGCATTAGGCTGAACACCCCCAGAAACTACTTCAGCCAATTATATTCTTCATTTCAGAATGCACATTTGACAAAGTTCTCTTTAATCCAGCTGTTAGCTGACTCAACAGCCCAACAGCACAAAGTAAACAACACCCCCTAAACACATCTGCTTCTGCATATATACATATGGAGAAAGAGAAAAGAACATGGTCTGATTGTTCCAGAATGGCAAAGAATCTGCATAAATCTCCTTGAGCATGTGAATTCGAGGTAGACATCTTTACCAACTCCAGATTTTTGTTACTCCCACATTTTTATGATGAGTATACAAACAGACATACATCCCCTCCTCTGTATGTAATTTTTGGCCTGGGTACTTTCCAGTTCTTACAGCAGCAGTTCCATGACTAAAGACAAAAAATTAAATAAAAGGAAAAAAAATATAAAGAAAAAAAATTTAAAAAAAAAAAAGGAAAAACCAAAAAGTATTTTCAAAGAATATGAAAGGAGCATGCAGGCAACTGATGGATGAGTTAAGTAAAATTTGCCCTGAAAATGAATCCTGGTTTTCACTTATCTTTCATTTAAAAATGTGGATACAACTCACAAGAGGAAAGGCTGAACATAAGAAAATTCTGTATTGGGTGGCCTCTGCTCGTAGTTAATTAGTCTAATTATTAGGGTGCAACACCATGCTCACCTTGGACATGTTTTTATCCTTTATCTTTCACACCTAGCATATGAACTCCTTCCTGTCTTGTCTTTATACCACATCTCAGTTATGTTCACACAACCACTCACCAGTGGCCCATCATTACTGCCATGAGTGACTCCTAGAATTGTTTACTTAGTTGAATTCACAGACACTTCAAACAACATCTCTGGAAAAGTCATTTCTCCAGGTACTGCACTAGGAGCAATCTCACAGACAACATTTATTCTTCCAGTCTTGTTGCACCTGCATCCCTCTACTGGGAATATATTCAGCATCTCTGAGTGTTCACATAGTTGTGGCAAGCCAGCTAACACTGTGATTTTGGGTTAGTGATTGGAATTAAAAAAATCATGTAGTTGTAATTAAGTCAGGTTTATTCTGCTTTATTCAAATGTAGTCAAGATATGCTGGATTACCTAATCTGTTTATGGGTTTCCTCCCCCTGAATTTAAAAACCAAAATCTGGAATCCCATTCTGCCCTATGTCAGTAAGACTTTGCATAGCAAAGGACATAATAACCTTTAGGTTTGCTGCTGCAGCTGCAATCAGGAAAGACCATTTCACTTTACACTGAGCTTTGCAACATCCCTCCTGAATCCTTCACAACTGATCTTTGTTTTTAATTTCTGGAATAATTTACTAAAATCACTAAAATTCTGCTATTTCATTGTTCCATTCCTCTTCCACTGAACAATACAGGTCCTGGCACAGAGACTACAGAACATGTCCTGAAGGACACAACTGACTACATCCTTCCTCCCCTCCTGGAAAATGAACTTTCATTTACTGCTTAATTCTGTTTACTTGTTCTAAAGAATTTTAGATCCATTTATGGGCTTCTGTCCTATTCCATGACCATTTAATTTCCATGGGAGCCTTTGATGAAAGAAATTGTTGAGTCCTTNTGGACACCTAGTAGGCTGTGTCAACTTATGTTCATGTGCTTTCTGGCTTCTTCAAAGGACTTCACTAAGTTTCTATGTGATCTGCTCCTTCACAAGTGCCATGTCAATGTCACAGATTTATTTCTAATTCCACTCCTGATTATAATTTTTTCAAATTGGCCTGCTACAGACATTAACTTACAAATTTGAGACTTCCACTCTGTCTTGAGAACGTGGTAAGACACTTGCAACTTTTTGCTCAGATATCAAAGCAGTTCTGAGTTAATGATTACATATTGCTGTCAGTAGTTTGACTGTAACTCCTCTGAATTGCCTTAGCAAGCCTGGGAGAATGTAATCTGTTTCTAATGATTTCTTTCTGATCAGTTTCTCTATTTCTACCAGCAATTGCAGGCACTTCTCCCTTCACCAGAGAGGTTCTAGCATAGCAATCTTCACAAGCCCTTCCACAAAGAACTTTGCTGAATAAAGCAGCAAACCAATCATTTCATCACTGTGCATGCCTTGTTTCCTGCAAGTAATGCTCTTGTACTCTGATCAAATATCGTCCCCAAAGACTCCCTGGTAAAATTCCTGCTACCAATATTTAGAGAAAGATTTGTTGCTCCTTTTTTGTCTTCTCCAAGATGTTTTTTTTTCTAGACTGCTTTATTGTGTTCTACACTCACCATGCCAGACTTTGTGATGCTTCCTATTTCCCCCATCTGGATACAACTTCTGATTTTGGAAGGACATCCTCCTGCTGTTTTGTCATGCTGAGCTTCTTTTTCAAGTCTTATTTGATGTGTGGCATGCATGTACTCATGTCTCCAATGTGATATTCTTTATACTCTCAAGGCTATCTCCAAAGGTTTCAACTTCTACAGCGTCCTCTTTAGCATCTCTTTACAAGTCTGCCTTAGTTTTATGTTACTGCCCTTTCTGAAGCTGAGTACCACTCTACTGATGATTTTTGGCTGTTGCTTCTTTAAAGTTAGCAGAGTTAAGAAAGATGTGTTTGCAGCTACAGAAATGTTCTTTAGGCATCAAAATGTCAGTACAGACTCTGTATTCTATTGAGAATGAAATCAAGGATTAATTATATCTCTATGGGTTCTGTTGAACTACAAAGCACTCCCCACTTCCAAATTAGCAATGCATCTGTCCAGTTTATATAGCCATTTTTTGCTTTTGCAGTGTTTCTGACTCCCTCCAAATGCCAGTCAGAGAGGATGTTTTGACTCATTGGTTGGCAATGTATATCTGATTGCATAATTGTACACTTGGAATGCATAGGAACTCTGCCTTCCTCACTGAAATGATCAATCTGTTAAGCTGAAATTACTCCAAATTTTCTTTAGCAGACTGCACCTGTCTGCCTCTGGCACAGCCTACTGAATCTTTCCTGCATATTGATATTTTTGTTATAGCAACGTCCTCAAAGTTGTGCATTCCTGGTTCCCATGTTTTATTTCTACATCAGTGCTAGAAGTACACACACATTGATCTGTTTTTCTCTGTTCTGTCTTCTAAAATGGCACTTTGTTGTGCTTATTAGTCCTCCATTTCAAGTTTATTACCATTCCAGGACAAGTCAGTGTGAAATTTGAAATATGGTTATGCCAGATGCCAGAATAAAGTTGTTTTGTTTAAATATTGATAATGTTATCAAAAGTGGAAGCATTGCAGAGGTAACTATGCAACTGGCACTGAGACATCACATGCAAAGGCTGCTGCCCTGGATAAACAGGTTTTAAATTCTGCAGGAAACATTGGCATCCATTAAGCAAAATATTACTTTTATTGATTCTAACACTAATACAAAATCTTTTTACCTTGGGAATCACAAAATCTCTCTGTCTGCCCTAGTATCTAAGTGCTCATTTACTAATCATTGTCACTGTTGCCCTTCCAAATCCATGGTGATTTGATCGTTGTCATAGATGTCTGTGTTGGGAAAAGACAAGCCAGTCAGAGGCTTTCCAACTAAACTCTGGAGCAAAAGAATTACTACAGCTCTGTGTTGTGAGCAAGAGGTGAGTGTGGTTGTATGTCTATACAAAGACTTACTGAACTGTAGTAAGTACCTAATTGAATTATGATATGGTTGGTGCACAGGGAGACCACATTCCACTTGGTAAAGGATTTTGCTGTTTGAGGTTGTGGTTTCATTCCAGTGCAGGTGTATTGGTGAGCAACTGAAACTAGGGCAAGTTGGTTTCCTGTTTATGTTTTGTCTTGTGGATGGATTCTCTGTGTCTAGTTAAGTGTGAAGCTCCCCCATAGCAGGTCATGTATAATGTTTATCTTTAGAAAGTAGGATAAACTCATTCTGGGACCCTCCTCTTAGGGAAGGCACTCCCAGAACCTCTCCTCCACACCGCTGGCTGTTTCCATCAACTCTGCAGCAGTGCTTTGTCCTTAAAAGCTGTATATGCTCTGTGAGGTACGACTGGAACTGACAAGTTTGTTAGGCAGGAGGAAGAACACACAGAGTATCCTTGTACATGATTATTGTCTGAGAAACTGGGACAAAATCCAAATGGGTGGCAAAAGCTGGTAGAGTCTTACCACCAGGGCAAAGCTCTTCCACAGCTGCACAGACAGAAGACATTTAATTCCTCACAGCTTGCTGAGCCCAAGAACCTGGGTGGTGGGATGGTGAGGGAGGATGCACTCCAGTTCACTTGACTTAGTTTGAGAGAATCTAGTCAAAATCTGATTGTATCCACAAAGCATTTTGACTATGACATAAAAGTGAATTAAAATAAAAGAAAAAAGTAAGTTCCAAGTTTGTCCTATTAAAAAGCTAATGAGATAAAATGGGACTGGTCTGCAAGAAACATCAGCAAAAGAAGAAATGTTACAGCCAGTGCAACAAGCAAACCAGAGGAGTAGAGGTAATATCATGGGTGAATTTCCTTTTTTTTTACACTGCTCCTTGAAGTTGAGAAGCATTTTACATCAGAAAATCCTTTTGTGTTGTGAGAATCAAGCCTACAGTGTCTGCAGAGAGATCCTTGTACTTTAAACTGGTCTCTGCCTCTATCTGCAATCTGTCTGCTTTTACCCAACCATTTTGTCATCTATAGATCATATACCAAATAACTGCCTGCTGATGTCCATAGGATCTGGATGCTTTATGGCTCAGTCATTATCATCTTTAGCATGGTATCTTATGGCAGCATAGATGTGCTGACATCTAGGGTCAGGATGACAGAAATCAGACTAAAAATTGACAGACCAAATGCCTCATCTGATTTCTTCTATCTGTTGGGGCAGAGAGTTGCCATAAGTACCTTCACTTCCCTTTGTATTTTGAGATGTAGACTGCCCATTCTCAGCTCTTAAGGCATGGAGAGCTTGACTTACAAACTACTCTGAAAAAGAAGTCTAGAATTTTAATTTGCTGGTGTTGGTATTCAAATGGAGCTATCTTGTGAATAATGGCAAACAGCAAAGGACACAGTCAGCTTTTGGGCTCACCATCTTTGATTGATGTGTTTATGAAGACACAGTTAATAGAGGACCACTCAACAGCAGCCAAAAGCAGAACTTTCATACAGGAAGCTGATGAGTATTTGTAGTTAAAACAGCACTCAAAAAATTCATTAGCTAGGGTGACTGTGTTCATAAATTTGGAATCTACATTTAATTTGGTCTCTATCATTTGGATCAACTTTAACTAAGAGAAAATATCCCTTTGAAATTATTGTGTAGAAGGAAGTGAGACAAGGAATATATCATAGAATGGTAAGGGTGGAAGGGACCTCAAAGCTCATCCAGTTCCAACCCCCTGCCATAGGCAGGGACACCTCCCACTAGCACAGGTCACTCAAGGCCTCCTCCAACCTGGCCTTCAACACCTCCAGGCAGGGAGCAGCCACAACCTCCCTGGGCAACCTGTGCCAGTGTCTCACCACCCTCACTCCAAACAACTTCCTCCTAACATCCACTTGCAATCTCCCCTCTGCCACTTCAAACCCATTCCCCTTGTCCTGCCATTCCCAGACCTTGCCAATAGTCCCTCCCCAGCCTTCCTGCAGCCCCCTTCAGATCCTGGAAGGCTACTCTAAGGTCTCCTGGAAGCCTTCTTCTCTCCAGGCTGTAGAGTCCCAACTCCCTCAGCCTGTCCTTATAAGAGAGCTGCTATGACACAATACTCCTGAAACAAAACAGAAACCTGCCTCCAGTAATAATATTTCTAAATACATAAAGAATTTACCAATGCAGAATGCACTTAAATTCCCTAAATATATTCCCATATATTTTAAAAGGCAAACTAAAATAGTTGAAAAATAAAAAAGGCAAAAGCCATTGCTTTTACTACAGAGTTTCTGAGACCTGGTGTGCTTCATAATTGCAGCTTATATGAGACAAAAACATACATACAGTATTTTAATGACCAAATTTGCTTGCATAGTATCTTGACTTCCTTCCCCTTGCAGTTTAGAGGGTATCTTCTACAAATTACACTCAAGTAAAAACTAAAATCTTCTCCTTTACAGCTACACTGCAAAATAAGACTGAAGTAAAAAGAATAAAACATCATATCTTTTCTTGCAAATGTTAACATCAGAGGAGAAAGCTACCATTCTTTTTCTTACTTACTGTCAAGAGAATAGAATAACACTTCTAGACTGTCCTAGCTTTCAAACATAACCAGTTTACACACTGGAGGCAATAAACACTCAAACACTGCTATCCTGGATATAGAAAGATTTTTCCCCCCCCTACTTTGTTGTTGCTGTGTTTCTTGCTGTCAGTTTGTCTAGAAACACTGCTTCTAGAAGCTTACCAGAATGCTGGAAAATGCAGATGGTATTAAGCTATTTCCACCTCCCTATCAAAACCTCTAGCTTGACCTTTCTGAGTCTGACATTAAAATAGGAACAATCAGTGTGTGTGTATGCACACATTATTACTGCAAATAAAGATAGCAGTAGGCAACATAATTCCTGAATGTCTCAGCAAAGAATGCAGCTTAAGCAGTGACCTCCCTTGCACTTATCTTGAACGATCTCTTACTGAAATCTTCTAATGGGTTCTGATAATCTATTATTTATTGCAGCTCTAATAGAGAGTCTCCTATGCTTACGACTCTTTAATCTACAATCTCCCACAAGCAACACAAGAAATGTGGTTCCTTCAACTGCAGATAGAGTTTCTTTTGGCTGCAGTTATTTCTGTTTTAAAAACCAGAATCATTCTTTCCCCCAAACACACAGCTTGACTTTCATACAACAATGATCTTTGGCTTGCACCTACAGAGAGCTGTAGATGCTGATGTGCAACCACAGGTACTACTTGCATTTGAGGACATACCTCCATGTTATACTTTTCCACTGTCCTTCTCAAAGGATCCACGACCTGCCAGCAAATCAGGATGCAAAGGTCAATCAGTAGCATCCCTCCAACTATCACCAGTAGCTTCTGGTCTTTAATGATCTGGAGAGACAAAACAAAACAAACAAACAGGGGTTAAAAAAGCAGGAACACTGCCATGAGCCATACACAGATCACTGTAGAGCTTTATTCCAATATAGGTAAAAAACCCACACAGACTGCTAATTAAAATGGGATTTTAACAATGAATGAAGAGAAGTTCCAGAAATACCAAATGATGAAAGCAAGAAGACACAAAGTTTTCTAGTGTGCTTCGTGGATATTACAAATATCTACATTGATTTCTAAAAAGAAATTGGGAGGACTCTGAAACAATAATATTGAAGTCAAGATTCCAGTTCTGGAAATTGAAAAAAAAAAACAAACCACCTATTCTAGAGATCCACCAATGTGTTTATTTATTTTATAAATGATTTGGAGCTAACTAACTACAAGTCAGAAAGACTTACTAGAGTCCATGTATTATTTCAGTTTCCTGAGACAAGTTATGCAAGCTCACCTAGCTCACATCATCACAAAGGACCAGGAAACTGCCTTTAAAATGGTCACACAAGTAATCAAGTAGTATGTCCATCTCGTCAGAGAAAGCACAGGCACGCCTGGAGGGGAGGGTGAAGGGGACAGGGACAGTTTTTATGTGGGTACCACTTACTGTTGGAGAATGTGGCAAGGAGAACTTTGCAAAGAAAAGTACCTTGCTGGGGATGTGGAGTCAGGAAGATTGTGGTGAAGAATTTCCCCACTGAGTTTAAAATCAAGCAGTTATTAAGCAAGGATTGTCAGACATAGCTTAGTCCCCTGTCTTCTTTGGGAAAACAACTACACCTAACCTTTTAGTTGTTTACCAAGCTACAGTCAAGGCTGAAAAATTACTGTTAATCACTGAGGTTGCCCTCTGTAGACAAAAGTCCTATTTGCTTTTTACTCTCTTCTCTAATGCCTCCAAGCAGGACTGGGTGAAACAGACCCAGTGCTGCTCCTAGTGTGAGAGTAGGCATAGAAAACTATGCAAAGTCCAAACCAAATTTGGAGTGAGATGAAATTTCGACAGTTCAAGCCAAATGTCTTCTTCTCCCTCTTAAATGACTAGGTAATTTATTACATTGGTATGTTTTTGTTGATTTATTATATTGGCATGTTTTTGTTGGTTTCATTTACTGGAGCTGCCTGTTTCTAGCCTATCGCAGCAGCCACTGCGGAGAGACAGAAACCTTCCAAGGGCATCTCACCAATCTTGGGTACACTTCAGGATCAGAGAAGTTAATGTTCTGAAGGATGACTCTTCCTTCCCACCATCCCTGCCCTGAGGGTGTGAAGACAATTAAATTCAACTGAAAATAAGCACTTGGGAAACTTCAAGATATGTGGAAAGAACCTGCCAGAAATGTTTCTCTCTGCTCTGTAAGAAACCCTGAAGCATCAGCAACAATGCCTGATCTTTCTGATGAAAAGAGAGAGCATTTTAAGCAGGATAGGTAACACATGATACAACTTTATATGGACAAATCAACACTGAAACTAATGTTGCATTGGATGTAGATTTACCAACACCTGGCAATGTTGATCCAAATGGTACAGCCACACAGCAAGGGTGAAAAGGTATTATTAAAAGAAGTAATCTTGATAATCCACACAGTAAAAGGGTCCAAAGAAATCTCATATTAACACTATTCAGGATTATGTCATGAACTGCCCATCCTTGCCCTTGGCCATTTTTCATTTGTAAGTGACCTTGTGCTACTACAGGTCAGAATTCATATTCTAGTTCACATGTAAATTTGGTAACATTTAGGGGTTTGGGGCAGGTAATTATTAGAATAAATAAAAGCAGAAATCCAGAAAAGAGTGGAGCTCTTCCTTGGATACTTTTAGGAGCATTTTTTCCCAGCATTACATTGCAAACAGCCCTTTTCTGGACAGAAGAGGAGAGGTGAATAACAGCAGCTGAATAACAGCAGCTGTCAGTGGCAGCAGGTATTATTCATCCCTTAGTTTCTGCCAGACAGCCAGGAGGAAGGCACAGGAAAAAAAAAAATCTCATCAGACAACCTGAGGAAGTGATTTGTGCTACTGTAATGAGGTCTGTAAACAGCACTAGCAGTGCAGCACGCAGGGTGTGCAGCAGAAAGCAGGGCTCCTGAAGCTGTCTCGCACTCCCATCACAACCCTGCTTTGTCCTTGGCAAAACTGCTGCAGCCATGCAGCTCTGAAGCAGAATGCTTCACCAAAACACCAGCTTTTCAGCACCAGACATGCAGATTCAATTATTTTCCCCTTCTGTCAGTTATTAACAGTTTACCATGATGTAAAGTTGCTGTGAGAAATGCTGTTGGTATATCGTTAGCAGCACTTCTAAAAGGCTTGCCCATCTCCTACCTCTCCCCTCAGCAAGCCCAGCTTTCCCCCACCAGCCAGCTCTCCCACCCACCAGCACTCCCAAAGTTCAGTACATTCACTCCTTGGGACACACCAGATGCACTGAAGGAGTCTTGACTCAGATCTTGTGAATTCAACACTTTCTCTGTCTGACAAAAGGAGCTCACGAACCACTGAGGCTCTTTACAATATAATTCTTCTTTCAGAAGGCAATTCTTATTTTCTCCTTTCCCCCTTCCTTCTAGCATACAGTAAATTAGCCTGGGGAGAAATGCATGGCAGTTTATAAAACCCATTTTTGCAAGTGTTCCTGGCTCCTTGCTGAAGCCAAGCTCACACACAGCAGCATCTGTGAGTAATGTTTTCTACCATCTGTAATTGGATAGGTGAAGCTGTCTCATCCTGGCAGATCTGCCCACTGTCATAAATGCCATTGCTACCAGTCTGGACTACCTATCTGGATATGAAGCTATCTGTCCTCAAAACAAAATCACTCACAACAGGAATGGGTAGGCCATTTTCTTCTCAGCAACATCTCTGCCTGAGCAAATATTTTTTTTTTCTAAAAACTTGTGGCCATGAAGTTCAAGGTCATAGAATGGTGAGGTTGGAAGGGACCTCAAAGATCATCTAGTTCCAACCCTCTGCCATAGGCAGGGACACCTCCCACAAGTAAAGATCAAAATCCTTATCTTCCATGGACCATGTGGTCTGATCACAGGAAATACTAAATCTGTCTAAAGCTTTAGGATGAAGTTTCTGCACATGAAACTCTCAGGGACTTTGTAGAACTGTCACAGGCTCTACTATCTGCCATGGCAACTTCAGTTATCCATCAGTTTATTATTTTGCAGACCTATTGTGGGTCTTTTTTTCATTTGTTTTCTGAAGTACATCCAGTTTGCCCTGAAGGACCCTATCCTCAACTAGTTTATGGCACCACCTAGAAATCTGGCAAACAGCAGTAATTAAGCATCAGGCCTGCTTGTTGTAGTGAAGGAAAACATTATTTCTTGTTAGAAACTAAATGTGCACATGAATGTGACATGGACCATTCTAAACCAAGAAGAAAAAGTCTTGCTTATGAATCAGAGTATCACGGAATGGTTTGGGTTGGAAGGGACCTCTGAAGGTCATCTAGTCCACCCACCCTGCAGTCCAGCAGCGACATCCTTCACTAGATCAGGTTGCTCAGAGCCTTGTTAAGCCTGACCTTGAATATCTCCAGGGATGAGACCTCAGCTACCTCCCTGGGCAACCTATTCCAGTATTCCACCACCCTCAGGGTGAAAAACTTGTTCATAATACCCAGTCTAAATCTGCTTTTCTCTAGTTTGAAGTCATTACCTCTCATCCTATCACTGCAAGCCTTTGTAAACAGTCTCCCTCTCCAGCCTTCTTGTAGACCCCCTTCAGGTACTGAAAGACCTTTATTAGGTCTCCCCAGAGCCTTCTTCTCCAGGCTGAACAATCCCAGCTCCCTCAGCCTGTCCTTACAGAAGAGATGTTCTAACTTTCTCATCATTTTCCTGGTCCTCCTCTGGCCCTGCCCCATCAGGTTCATGTCTTTCCTGTGTTGAGGGCTTCAGAGCTGGATGCAGTACTCAAGTGAGGTCTTAGCAGAGCAAAGTGGCAGAACCACATCTCTCAATCTGCTGGCCACACTTCTTTTGATGCAGCCTAGGATGTGATTTGCCTTCTGGGCTGAAAGTGCACACTGTTGGCTCACGTCCAGCTTCTCATACACTGGCACCACCTTTCTTGCAGTGATGCTTTCAATTTCATCCCCCAGCCTGTATTGATATCTGGGATTGCCCTGAGCTGGGTGCAGGACCTTGTACTTTGCCTTGTTGAACCTCATGAGATTCTTCTCAGTTCACCTCTCCAGTTTGTTCAGGTCCCTTTGGATGGTTTTGAATCCTTCAGACTTATCAGCCACACCACTCAGCTTGGTATCACCTGCAGACTTGATGAGGGTGCACTCAGTCTCATTGTCTGTATCATTGGTGAAGATGCTGAGCAGCATCTTTTGTTTTTCAGAGTTGCTTTGGTATCAGGAACTTCACTTCTCTTTGTCAGAATAAAAAAGTCTTTAAGACTAAAGCTAAAACTATCAGCTAAACTACCATTAGCTAAAACTCATCTTTAAAGCTAAAACTATCAGCTAAACTACTATTAGCTAAAACTCATCTTTAAAGCTAAAACTATCAGCTAAACTACTATTAGCTAAAACTCAGTGGTCAGTGGTTTTGTTTGTTTTGCTTTTTACCCTAATTCATAGAAACACAGCAAGCCTGGGAGAATTTTTGCACCTACTTGCCAGTTTTGAAAGAAATACATGTTTTTGTTTTCCTTGAATATTTAGGGAGGGTTCTATTTAAGAAGGAAATTCTTTAATAGAAATAGATTTCTTATATAGATCAACCATTTCCATTCTAGCTGACACATCTATCCCTTGCCTTCTGGCACTATCTAGATAAATACTTAATGCTATTCAGTAACTTTTTTTTTTTTTTCTCTTCAGTTGTCTCTCTCCCAGACTCCTGGGATGGAATCTGTAGAGAGCAACCCTCTAAAGAATCCCTCTCTGAAGCTTCCTACACGTTATTCAATGAAATGAATAGCACTGACAGCAATCACTGAAGCTCCCAGAATCTGAAACCAAATGTTCCTCTCCCTGGTACATGCAGAAATAATGCTGATAGGAGCCCTCCCTCTGAACTGCAGAGGAAACAGAAAAATAACAGGTTTGGGGAAATAAAAATTTAAAGTCTGCAAGGCTGGAGAAATAAAAGCATATAACTATTCCTAAACCTGTCTTCATAATGTTATCTCCTTTGTATAAACCACCTTTCATTCCTCCCAGAGTGATAATAGACACCTTAGGATTGCTCCCCTACACTTACTGGCTCAGCACAAGCAGGATGGTGCCACAAGGTCAGTGATAGCAGTAGAGAGGTGAACTTTGCCACATGCAGACTGAGGGAGATATCTGTGTTTGAGTTATTAAAGCCATTAATATTTCAGAGAAGCATTCTGTAATGCATTCCCAATGTCTATTGTGTAAAGGAATGAGAGAAAAGATTATTGGAAACACATTATGCATTGCTCCAAATAACTCCACAGTGGTTTGTTGGTTTTTTTTTAACAGCTGTTATATTTCCTATAATAGGTTCTATGATTATTATTGGGAACACTTTTCACACTGCAATTACAATAGTTACAAGGAGTGAATGCAAGTGTTTCAAACACCTTTTAGTGCAAAGGCTTTTGCACTGCATCATGGTTTGAGGGGTTCCAGGCTCCTAAGAAAACTAGAGAGACCAAGATCCACCCCAGGGGATGGACTGGTCACCCCCAGGTATTGTAATTTTGTTCTTCAATGCCATAGTCCTGCCAACACTTTATCAGTGGGCAGCAAAGTCAGTTGGTTCTCTCTTCAGCTCTCTGGAGGGATTCTCCTCTAGGTAGCTACATGGAAGTAGCCTGTGGGCTGCAGCCTTCAAGGCTACAAGTGCAGCAAATTCCCAGCTGTGCAACTCAGGCCCATTTTGGCCCAAATGGGAGACAATGCAGGGGGGAGAAAACAAGCACTGGGGTTTAAGTAGTTTAGCCTGGTTGGGAGGGAAGGTTTTAGGGAAATTCTTATGCATCCTGTATCTG
>VWYK01117036.1:21117-62976 GCA_013399775.1 Semnornis frantzii | reverse complement strand
TTCTAGTCCCTAGAGGATATTTTAATCCTACAGCCCCCAACCTGGGACACTGTGACAATCAGGTAGAAAAGTGAATATCTTTGTCTTTCTGAGGCAGTACACAAGATGGGGAACGGTGTCAGAGTGGTGCTGCCTCTGGGAGGAGAAGGTGATTTCTGTTGACTGCCTTTGATATAAAATGATGAAGGACCTAAGGCGTTGTTCAGAGGAAGGACTTTTTGTGTCCTACTTTGATGAAGTAAAGGCTGCTGTTCAAGATGGTTATTAGTCTCCTTTGGTGCCTGGAAATATGATCCTAAATTATAGCTGCTGTGTTCAGATTCTGATAATTGACTATTTCTTGATAACTTTTGCTCTGGTTTTGTTTTTAATATGTAGCTTCTTCCAGTCTGCGACACCTGGGAAGATACAGTTTGGGCATATTTCAGGGTCATGGTGGACACTCTTGTTGAGCAGGAAATAAGAACCTCAGCAGTAGCTGCAGAGGAGATGGAAGAGCTCCCTAGAGATTATTTAGAAACAAAGTAAGTTTTAAGTACAATTACGCTCCTAACCTGATCAAAGGATCACAGTGATGCCTAATGCTTGGACAAGGGTCAATGGGTGGGAGTTGAGGCATAGGAAGTTCCATGGAAACATGAGTAAAATGTTTTCACTGTGAGTGTGACAGAACCAGTAACAGGCTGCCTGCCCAGAGGGGTTGTGGAATCTCCCTCTCTGCAGATACTCACGTCCAGGCAGGCTTTATTCCTGTGTGATCTGCTCTAGGTGATCTTGCTCTGGCAAGGGTGTTGGACTGGATAAGCTTTCGCAGTCCCCTCCAGCCCCTAATGTTCTGTGATTCTGTGATCCTGTATGACATGTTTGGAATACTCAAGGTAACTTTTTTTTTTTGCTTTTTCTCTCCTTTGAAGCTGGACTTCAGAAAAAGTTTTTGAAGAACTTCAGGCAACAGACAAAAAGGTAGCTATGAATTGAAGTGTTTTTCCTCACTGTTTGGCATGTTTAACTACTCACTAGGTTCTACTTCTATTACCTTATTTTAAGGAAGTGCTCAAATATGCACAGTGACTGATGTATTTGGGTTTTCTACCTCTGTAATGTGTAATTTCTGAATTTAAATAGACTTTTCTGTACTGTGCCGTCTTTTAATGCTGAAAAAGATACAGGCTTTGTCATGTCCCCTTATCTGCCAGTGTCCTGAGTAAACAGCTGACTGTCGAGTGTTGTCAGACACGCAAGGCAGGCAGAGTATATCAGCTACTTAACACTTTGGTAAAGTGCACAAAGATTGGTTACATGCTGGTTTCTTTAGGGGAGGTCACAGCTTTATTTATAGAAGGCTTGTGTGTGTATTTCAAAACAGGCCTTGCAAAATTGAAAAGGCTAAATGTGTGAAGTCCAACAAGGCCAAGTGCCAGGTCCTCCACCTGGGTCACAACAACCCCATGGTAAGCTGAAGATCTAGGGATGTGTGATTTGGAAAGCTGTGACTCGGAGAGGGACCTGGGGGTGTTGGTTGACAGTTGATTAAATATGAGTCAGCAACGCCCAGGTGTCCATGAAAGCCCATGGCAGCGCGGCTTGGATTAGAAACACAGTGGCTGACAGGGAGGTGATCATCCCCCTGTGCTCAGCACTGTTGAGGCCACACCTTTAGTACTGTGTTCAGTTCCTGGCCCCCCACTATGAGAAGGACAGTGACAGGCTGGAGCATGTCCAGAGGAGGGCAATGAGGCTGGAGAAGGGCCTGGAGCACCTGTGCTATGAGGAGGGGCTGGGGGTGTTCAGTCTGGAGAAGAGGAGGCTGAGGACAGACCTCATTGCTCTCTACAGCTCCCTGAAGGGAAATTGGAGCAAGGAGAGGGCAGCCTCTGCTCCTTGGTGGCAAGAGACAGGACCAGAGAAAGTGGTTTCAGGCTGTGCCAGGATGGGTGCTAGGAAATATTCTTCCCAGAGAGGGTTCTCAAACATTGGAATGGTCTGCCCAGGGCAGTGCTGGAGTCACCATGCCTGGAGGTGTTCAAGCAGCCTGTGGACCTAGTGCTTAGGGACATGGTTTAGGATTGACCCTAAGCTGGGTCAAGGATTGGACTGGATGATCTTAGAGATCTCTTCCAAACGGATGTTTTCTGCAATTCTGCGACTTGCTTTAAACAGTTTCTTTGTTACTTTTAACACTCAGGTCACTTAATTTCATTTAAGATTAAATATATGACTTAATATATTAATTCAGTAAAGATTAAATTGAAATTACACTTAACGTGTATTTGGTGGGATAGACATAGAGCACTTTATCATATTGCTAAGACAAAAACATGTTGAAAGGCAACTTACAGATTGTTAAGTTAGCAATGTATATACTCAGCTGCCTTTGGTTTTCTCCTGCAATCCTCTTAGCAATAGCAACTTTGCAGGGGCACTGAATTGTATTTAGTCTTAGTCTTGAGGAGAGAAGACTGAGAGGGGATCTGAGCAATGTCTATCAATATCTGAGCGGTGGGTGTCAAGTGGAGGGGGCCAAGCTCTTTTGGGTGGTCAGCAGCAATAAGCCAAGGAGCAATGGATACAAACTGCAACAGAGAAGGTTTCAGCTCCATATAAGAAGCTTCTTTAGAATGAGGGTGACAGAGCCCTTGGAACAGGCTGCTCAGAGACGTTGTGGAGTCCTTTTCTCTGGAGACTTTCCAAACCCACCTGGATGCATTCCCGTGCAGACTATGCTGGGTGATCCTGCTTTGACAGGGGGGTTGGATTTGATGACCTCTGGAGGTCCCTTCCAACCTCTAAAGTTCTGTGGTTCTGTATTTCATGCATTAATTCCTCTCCTGGAAAAAAAATTAGAACCTTTCCTTAAGTAAATTTTGCAGCCATTTGCTTTAAGGAGTTATACACATTGTTGCCTCTTCTGTGACTTTGTAGAATCTGTTCTCTGCAACATCCTTGTTTATCCTTCTCTTGGGAGCAAGGAGCACTTAGTCTTGGATCTCTTCCAGGAGAGTATTAACGCCACAGATCTATCTTCTGATTCTTTCTTTCAGTTTGTCAATATCCTTGTAATTTGACATTAAGAGAGCAAGAGCCTTTTCTCTTGCTTTTTATGCAGAGTACCCTTTGAAATAGGATAATTTTTTTCCCTCAGGAACCTTTGCTTTATTTATAAGTTTGCTTTCTTTATACATTAAGCTTTAAGATTTTCTTCAAAGCTTGAACTTTCTTTTTTTCTCCCCAGAGGGTTATAGAGGAGAACCAAGAACACTACCATGTGATCCAGAAATTCATTATACTGGGAGATGTGGATGGTGAGGTTTTTCTTTAAGTGATTTATAAATGTCAACTGACTATTTCTAGTGACCTTTCCAGACATTTTTATGTGAGTGGATTTTAGAAGCACACAGTAGGCGAATTTCACCTAGAAGCTAAGCTGCTGCTTTAATCAAGAGCTGCAGGGACTTTGTGTGGTTTGACATAGAGAGTAGATTTGAAAGAAGACATGAAATGTAAATCTGCCAGCAAGAGTCTCACCTATGTTCTGTCATTTTCTCTGAGAAATTGCAAAATACATACAGCAGATATTTAAACCAGACAGCTAAATCTTTCCAAAACTGTTGCTGTTCTGTTTTGTTGGCATTTTTTTGAGGTTAAATTCCATTTGCTGCATGAGTTTGAAATATTTCTGTATTAGTTCTAGTTTAATCTTCCCAGAGACTCGAAATATAGCTAACAGAACCAGTACAATAATAATAATAATAATAAGCCTTCCACTCTCCCTCCCTTTTTGAAAAGAAAGGAATTTGATGTAGAGAGAAAAGGGGTAAAACACCCAAGGAACAGTCTCTTTAGAAGTTAAAGGAAAAAACTTTAACAATAAATAAAAGGTATTTAAGGTAGGGGAGTTACAAAGAGGTATAGGGAAGGGAAACAAGATAAAACAATACATATGCAACCAGATTGATGGCAATGGATGGAGGTAGATTTCAGGAAGGGGTTGCCCACCATGTGGCGGGGTGGCCATGTGGTAAAAACAGCAACAGCAGGAACAAAGGTGGTGCTATCAGGCAGGCAGGCAAAGCAAGAGAAACAGGAAGTTCCACTGTTTATATAGGGGGTCCAGACAGGAAGTGAGAGTGGGCTAAACACTACACCTGGGGTCAGGTGGACGAGCCCCAGAGAGGAGTTGGGTGGACCTGGGGTCAAGTTCAGACCACTTCCCCCCCACCCCAAGAGGGTTAACCCTTTACAATTTCTTAGATGTTTTGTTGGTTTGGTTTGGTTTGGTTTGGTTTGGTTTGGTTTGGTTTGGTTTGGTTTGGTTTGGGTTTGGGTTTTTTTTCCACCATGATATTGTTAATATTAATGTTCTCTTGATGCCTATAGGTTTGATGGAAGAATTTAGCAGGTGGCTTTCCAAAGACAGAAGCATGCTTCCAGGACACCTCCTTCGTTTCATGACGCACCTGATCTTGTTCTTCCGTACCTTGGGTCTACAGACTAAGGTGAGTTTGCTTGTATTTGGTTTGTTGTCATAGCAATATTTAGTTCTTGAAGTAGAAATTCTTGTATATGAATATATGAATTATATGCAGTGATAGTCTCCTATGAGGAGAGACTGAGGGAGTTGGGGCTGTTCAGTCAGGAGAAGGCTCTGAGGTGACCTTATTGTAGCCTTCCAGTATCTGAAGGGATAAGAAAGCTGGAGAGGGACTTTTTAGGCTGTCAGGTAGTGATAGGACTGGAGGGAATGGAACAAAGCTAGAAATGGGTAGATTCAGACTGGATGTCAGGAAGAAGTTCTTCACCATGAGGATGGTAAGACACTGGAACAAGCTGCCTAGGGAGGCGGTGTAAGCCTCATCCCTGGAGGTGTTTAAGGCCAGGCTGGATGAGGCTCTAGAAAGCCTGATCTAGTGTGAGGTGTCCCTGCCCGTGGCAAGGGGGTTTGAACTAGATGATCCTTGTGGTCCCTTCCAACCATGACTTATTCTGTGGTAGTCAATTACAACCAGGCCATTTGGGTAAAATCCACCAAGCAGCACCTGCATGCTTAAATGGTGCATTTGTTGATCTTAGAGCCTAAATACAACAGTTAAAATTGGAAAAGATAATTCTTCTCCCATCCAATTCAGCTCAAAAATTAGTTTTTGAGATCAATGCATTCTACTTGTGAGGCTTTTACTGAGAAGGACCTAAGTCAAACGTCAGGACCAGGCTTATTCATAACAGCCAAAATGCTTTAAATATAACCTTGGAATTGTATCTATTGCTGTATGCTCATAACTTCTTTTTTTTTTGCTTGGAGTAATTGATACTAACCCCTAACTCATAATTTCTCACAAAACATACTAAGTACAATCTCCTAGCTACCTAGCCTATATATGCTAAGTATGCAGATGGGTTGCATAGCTATAATGACTCTCTTCTGAGGCAGTCACAAGTGCTTGGAAGCTCTGCTGTTTTAAAATTTAGAAGTGCTTATGTACCAGATAAGTTTCTGCATAGTAGAACCTGTTCTGGCAAAATGCAAATGTCTGTTTTCATTAGAGGATTTAAATACAGCTCTTGAGCTACTACTAATTGTTGCTTCATTCCCTTGTTGAAATTTATTTTGAAGTCAGGTAACATTTAGCTAATTAGGAGGAACAGGGTGTGTGTGTGTGTGTGTCTGTGTGTGTGTATCTGCGTTTGCATATTTGTTAACCAGACGCAAATTTGGTTGGAGTAGGTCTTTAAGCTGAAGTGTGGCAGAACTACTCATTAGCAGACATTCAATAGAGGGGACAATAAAAGTGCAGTCTCCTCTAGAAGTTTCATTGTGGGGTTGTGAGTAATTGTTGATTACCGCCTTGACAGTTTTGTAGTATGTGAACTTACTGGCAGGATGCTCAGTCAACCCTCAGCAGATCTCCAAGGGAAGGCTTAGGCAGTTGTTTATGAAGTTCCTTATTTGATGTTTGAGTATGATTCCTATAGGTTGGCTTAGATGAAGATCTCTGATTTTCTTTACACATACAAAACTAAAGTGATAGCTTTTACAATAGCAAACGCTTGAGCCTTAACTAAAGCTTAACTTAAGTCTTAACTAAAGGTGCTTGGACTACACCTCGGTTGTTTAATACAGGCTATTACAGATGAACCAGCTGATATTTAAACTTTGTCTGTAGGAATATTAACGTTTTCTATAACACAACAGTGCATGTAGCATGCTGCAATGGTCATCTGTTCACCTAGCTTTTTTTTTTTTTTTTTTTTTAATTGATTAAATGGAAAGATTTGAAAAACAGTTGTAAAAGTAACTCTCCAGGTAAACCAAAAACTATATTATCCAGTTGCTGAAAAAGAGAGTCCAGGGAAAACTAAGTCTTTGGACCAAAAGACATATTTCTTTTAATCACTCTCCAAGAGAAACAGTTCTTCCAGCAGGACCTGTTTGAATGTGTAGATTGCTGAGGCAGGGATACGCAAATAGCCTTGTAGCTGTGTGATAGTAGTAGCCTGCAAAGTTTTATAGTTCTGGTCGTGGTTTGGGGTTGTTTTGTTTTTTTTTTTTTCAAATTATCTGATTTTAAAATTTAATTTCCATCTGTTTGCATTAAGGAGGAGGTTTCTGTTGAAGTCCTCAAGACTTACATTCAGGTAAGCTTTCAAAAATACTCTTCGCTTTTTCTAATGTAATTTAAACATTAAGGAGGAAGTAAAGGAAACTTAAGATTATAGGATGGAAAAAAAAAACTATGACACAGTTAATGCTTTTCTTAAGAGGTGCATGGAAGCTTGCCTGATATGCAGAGTTCCTGTCAGCACTGCCTAAATCAGAGTTTTATTGATCCTTACTTAGAAGCTGAGAAGGGGAATGTTTAGAAGCTGAGAAGGGGAATGTATCAGAACAAAGTAATCAGAAATGTGTTGCACATTTATCACAGAAACAGAATGTGGTTAGATGGCTCTCTCAGACTGCAGTGCAGCACAGTCAGTCAGGACTCCTTGCCACACACAGATATTCCCATAGAAATCACAGAAACACTCAGGTTGGCAAAGCCCCTCAGAATCACCAAGCCCAACCCATATCCCTACTCTACAAGGTGCACCCTAAACCACAGCCCCAAGCACCACAGCCAAACTACCTTTAAACACATCCAGAGTTGGTGACTCAACCACCTCCCTGGGCAGCCCATTCCAATCCTTGACCACTCCTGCCAGTTTCCTAATGTCCAGTCTAAACCTACCCATTGGCAGCTCGAGGCCATTGCCTCTTGTTCTATCACTAATGACCTGTGAGAAAAGACCAGCACCAACCTCTTCACAACAGAATCACAGGATCACAGAAACATCCAGGTTGGAAAAGACCCTCAGGATCACCAAATCCAACCTGTAACCCTACTCTACCAGATTGACCTTAAACCTCTTTTCAGGTAGCTGTAGACAGCCATGAGGTCTCCCTTCAGCCTCCTCTGTTTCATGCTAACCATCCCCAGCTCTTTCAGTTGCTCCTCATCAGATTTATTCTCCAGGCCCTTCCCCAGCTTCCTTGCCCTCCTCTGCACTGGCTCCAGCACCTCCACAGCTCTTTTATTGAGGTGCCTGTAACTGAACACAGCACTCAAGGTGTTGTGTTTCCACATAAGCATAAACACTCTGAAGTGTTTACACAGAGGAATATGTATGCTTTTCTAAACATTTGCTTCTTCCTCTGCAGAGGCTGATCTCTGCGAAGCACACGGACCTGATAGCATTTTATGTCAGCCACCTGCCCCCGGCGCTGGCTGTGGCTCAGTACGCTTTGTTTCTGGAAGACGTCACTGAAACTGAGCAACGTCACCACTGCCTCGAGTTAGCCAAAGATGCAGGTGAGAGTTGCTGATGATCCAGATATAAATTATTATCCTGGGTTATTTTGTCTTCCAGTAGTTTTTCATGCAAAATCTAGCTTTTAAGATGATACTGTTTCCTTCCTCTGTCTTTCAATGAAATGTAGTTTACTGATCAGTTCCTAAGTAGGTACGTTGTGATTTTTTTTATTTTTTTTTTTTTTAACTAATCTGGAATTGTAATTCTTCTTCTGAATTAAACTACATATCACTTTTAATTCTGGGTTATGTCCAAACAAAGCAGGAAGTGAATGCCAGCTGCCTATCTCATATGCCCTGAACTTTAATGTCACAGGATGTTAAAGGTTGGAAGGGACCTCTGGAGATCTTCCAGTCCAGCCTCCCTGCCACAGCAGAACCAGAGAATCCAGTGCAGGTCACACAGGAACACATCCAGAAAGGGCTGGAAAGGCTCCAGTGAAGGAGACTCCACAACGTCTCTAAGGAGCCTGTGCCAGGGCTCTGTCACCCTTACAGTCAGGAAGTTCTTCCTCATGTTGAGGTGGAACTTCCTGTGCTGCAGTTTCCATCCCTTGCCTCTTGTCCTATTGCAGGGCACAAGTGAGCAGAGGCTGTCCCTGTCCCTCCCCTCCTGACTACCATCCCTCAACTATTTCTATCCATTGCTCAGATCCCCTCTCAGCCTTCTCCTCTGCAGACTAAGCAGCCCCAGGGCTCTCAGCCTTTACTCAACAGGCAGTGCTCCAGGCCCTTCAGCATTCTTGTAGCCCTCTGTTGGACTGTCCTTACTGGATCCCTGTCTCTCCTGAACTGGGGAGCCCAGAAATGGATGCACTATTCCCCGTGGGGCCTCACTAGGGCAGAGTACAGGGATAGGAGAACCTCCTTCAATCTGCCAGCCACACACTTCTTAATGCCCCCCAGGATCCCACTGGCCTCTTTGGCCACAAGGGTACATTGCTGGCCCATGCAGAACATAAGATCATTGTGATGATGTTATTATATGATAACACGATTGAGTTAGTTCAGGAAACTACAAAAATACACATCTGTCTGTGGATTTAGGAAGGTTTAGGTGATGAGTGTCTTTAATTTTTTTCCTCCTGTTGATAGTGCCATGGTGGGTTGCTTGGATTAATCGTAAGCTTCCTTACAGACCTATACATTAAAAGGAATGCAGTGCAGTGCAGTGCAGTGAAGTTACACACTCTCCATTGTTGGACATTGCCTCTGTGTCACTCAGAATGCACAAAGAAACTGATTTACTGCAGGCTTTACTGCCTTAACACATCTTCAGTAGTTTTTTTTACTCATTTGCTTTTAAAAACTGACCTGAGGTTTCAAAAGGAAAACATCTTCTTTAATCATCTGTAAAAGAACTGTTTTGAGCTTTCCCTGATAAATTGCTGCCAAGTCAGAGTCTTGTCAGAGTTGCAGGAGTCAATGGTGTTAGCTGACCATATACTGGTCTATATGTTATGCATATATATAGAAAGAAAGAGAGAGAAAACACCTGCCCTATGAATAGAGGCTGAGGAACCTGGGGCTTTTTGTACTGGTGAGGAGAAGACTGAGAGGGAATCTAATCAATGTTTATAAAGAGATGTGGGCTGGGGGTCAAGAGAGAGGGGACAAACTCTTCTCAGTTGTGCCCTGGGATAGGACAAGGGGCAAGGAATGGAAACTGCAGCACAGGAAGTTCCACCTCAACATGAGGAAGAACTTCTTGGCTGTAAGGGTGACAGAGCCCTGCACAGGCTCCTTAGAGACACTGTGGAGTCTCCTTCACTGGAGCCTTTCCAGCCCTTTCTGGATGTGTTCCTGTGTGACCTGCGCTGGATTCTCTGGTCCTGCTCTGGTGGGAGGTTTGATTAAATAATCTATGGAGGTCCCTTCCAACCTCCAACATCCTGTGATCCTGTGATATGTTAGTCTGCAACACAGACTGAAAGACTTAATAGTTGTCTTATTCTTTTCCCCAGGTTCTCTGCCATCTCAAATATCATTCTTCTAAAATACCTGTGATGAAATTATGTATCTGAAAAGCTTAGAATTTAGTCCGATCCTGCAAGCATGAACAGATGAATAAGAATTGCTAGGAGAAAAGAATAAGATCAACAACTGGAGCCTGAAATTCATTTTGTGGCAAGTTTGAATTTGTGATCACTTTTACATACTTCTTTCTTAATCCAGGTCTGGATGTTGCGACCATAACAAAAACTGTTGTTGAAAACATCCGCAAGAAGGATGCTGGTGAATTCAGTCACCACGACCATGTGTTAGACTCAGGCACAACTGAGGTGAGTGCCCTTCTTAGGGCAGGTATTCCAGTTTGCAGTCGACCCTAGAGTCTTTTGCCGTCTATGATCCACATTTATTTCAAGTTGGCTTTGGAAAAGCCTGTGAGGGAAATGACTAAGCAAAGAGGTTGAATTGCACAAATGTCTTTCTGCATCTGCTTCATCTTCTGGGCTGTGTTGTAAACAGCAAGCAAAGACAACACCTGTGAAATTCCTATAACAGAGTATGTACTTGAGAGTAGGATATAGAATCATAGAATGTCAGGGGCTGGAAGGGACCTCAAAAGATCATCTGGTCCAACCCTCCTGCCAGAGCAGGATCAGATTATTGTGTCCTCTAAGAATGATGAGGATTAATACTTTGGATCTCATGGAATCAAAGAATCACAGAAACATTCCAGTTGGAAAAGCCCCTCAGGATCATCAAGTTCAACTATTATCCCTACTCTACAAAGTTCACCCTTAAACCATATCCTCAAGCACCACATCCAAACGACTTTTAAACACATTCAGGCTTGGTGACTCAACCACCTCCCTGGGCAGCCCCTGCCAATCCCTGACCACTCTTGCTGGGAAAAAAGGTTTCCTAATGTCCAGATGCTCCTTATTACATGCTCAAGTGACATTCTAGCTACGACAGACATTGCCTTCACTGACAGTTTTGAGTGTAGGTTGGATCCAACTCAGTACTTGAGCAACAGTGACGTAATGTTCATAGCTTGCATTCAAATACTGGTTAGAGAGAAACTGGTAGTTGCAGACTGGTGATACTTTTGGTGTTCAGTAAAAAGCTTAAACTCTATGCCAGACAGGCAGTGTATCTAACCAAGTTGGAAAACTGGTTGCAGGCTGATGGCACCCCTGAAGATAATAGCAAAGGCTTCATAAGCCATGTTTGTAGAGTGCATTTGTAGTAAAGCTTGAGGAAAATCCATGGTAATGCATTAAATCCTTTTTGAGAGACAATGCTCTTCCACTGGTCTGAAGAAGGGACTTGGGCACAGCCCTACAAGGAGTGGCTGAGGGAGCTGGGGGTGTGCATCCTGGAGAAGAGGAGGCTCAGGGCAGACCTCATTGCTCTCTACAGCTACGCGAGAGGAGGTTGTAGCCAGGGGGGGTTGGTCTCTTCTGCCAGGCACCCAGGGGCAGAACAAGAGGACACAGCCTCAAACTGCACCAGGGCAGGTTTAGGCTGGAGATTAGGAAGAAGTTCTTCACACCAAGAGTGACTGGCATTGGAACAGGCTGGGTGGGGTGGAGTCACGGTTCCTGGAGGAATTTAATAGGAGACTGGATGAGGCACTCAGTGCCATGGTTTAGTTAATTAGAAGAGTTAGCTTATAGGTTGGACTCGATGATCTCAGAGGTCTTTTCCAACTTGGTTAATTCTGTGACCCTGTCATCTCAGAAATGGTTAGAAATTCTAAATTGCAAAGACTGTTTTCGAACTGAAGTTTTGAGTAAAGCGATGCTCATTAGGATGCTGCAGCACCACCCGAAGGTCTCAATAAAATGGTGTACTTCAGTGGGCAGCTGTAAGGTGTGTAGCATCAGCAGTCTGCTGGCAATGTGAGTCAGTCTGTGTGCTGGTTCTTGCAGGTGGATCGGCTGAAAATAGACGTGATCGACTGGCTGGTGTACGACCCTGCACAGAGGGCAGAGGCGCTGAAGCAGAGCAATGCGATCATGAGGAAGTTCTTGGGTACTACATTGCACAAGTCTTGGCAGGCTTCTTAAACGTTGGCTTTGTTCTCCTTGGCTCTTGGCACTATGTTTGATAGAGTTTTGCATCTAGCCTGTTAAAAAGCATGGGTTGGTTAGTTTACAAAGCAAAGTGTGGAAATTGCAAAGCTGTTGATGCTGAGTTTGTATGAGGCTTAACAAGGCCAAGTGCAGGGTTCTACACTTTGGCCACAATAACTCCATGCAGCTACAGAATGAAGGATGAGTGGCTGGAGAGCAGCAGAGAGGGGCCTAGCAGTGCTGGGTAACAACCATCTGAACATGAGCCAGCAGTGTGTCCAGATGGCACAGAAGGCCAATGGCATCTTGGCCTGTATCAGGACTAGTGTGGCCAGCAGCACCAGGGAGGTCATTCTGCCCTGGACTGGCACTGGGGAGGCCTCACCTCCAGCACTGTGTGCAGCTCTGGGCCCTCACTGCAAGAGAGATATTGAGGGACCAGAGTGGGAAAGGTACTGGAGGGGAAGGCTGCTGAGGAGAGGCTGAGAGAGCTGGGCTGGGGTAACCTGGAGGAGAGGAGACTCAGGGGGGACCTTAGCACACTCTACAGCTACCCGAAGGGAAGGTATAGTCAGGTGGGGGTCAGGCTCTGCTGCCAGGCAATTTGTGCCAGGACGAGAGGGCATGGCCTGAAGCTGTGCCAGGGGGTGGTTAAGTTGGATGTTAGGAAGCACTTCCTGCTGGAAAGGGGAATTAGAGACTGGAATGGACTGCCCAGGGAGGTGGTGGAGTTGCTGTGCCTGGAGGTGTTTCAGGCAAGCTTGGCTGTGGCACTTGGTGGCATAGTTTAGTTGCTGTGGTGGTGTTATGTCCTAGGCTGGACTGGATGATCTCAGAGCTCTATTCCAGCCTCAATAATTCTGTGATTTTGTATCCTTACAGCGTCCAATAAACATGAAGCTGCAAAAGATGTGTTTGTGAAGATTCCCCAAGACTCTATAGCAGAGATATATAACCAGTGGGAAGAACAGGGCATGGATACACCACTGCTAGCTGAGGATGACAACGCTATACGGGAACACTTATGTATTCGGGCCTATTTGGTGAGTTTCAAATATGCTGCATCCCAAGTTATTACTTAAGAATAATGATGCCTTTGCCTTGGTGGTGAAACTGAGCTTTGTCCATTTAATTTAATTTCTGATTCTTGGATGCACTACAGCTGTGCATTTACTGACGTTCCTGTGATTTTATGACACCCAATTGCTATTTCTAATCCCATCCAGGAAGCCCATGAAGCCTTTAATGAATGGTTTAAGCACATGAACTCAGCTCCACAGAAGCCTTCTTTGTTGCCACAAGCAAGTTTCACTGAAAAAGTAGCCCATGAACACAAAGAAAAGAAATTTGAGGTAGGTAAAAGTTCAAGTTATTTACTAAAAACTGTTATGTTCTTGCATAGGAGGCAGTTGTACCTGAATGAAATGGTGTAGAATATTGCTAGTTCATGTTGTTTTAGAACTGTATTATAAATTACTCCATGTTGAGAGTATATAATGAGTAGAATAATAATGCCACAATAAATTCTTAGGTACTTTTCTTCTATGACTTAGCTTTACATATGATATTGTAGCACTTGCCTTATGAGGAAAGGCTGAGAGTTCTGGGGCTGGTTAGTCTGCAAAGAAGACGACTGAGAGGGCATACGATCAGTGGATCTAAATAGATGAGGTCTAGGGATCAGAAAGGGACAGGGACAGCCTCTGCTCACTTGTGCCCTGGGATAGGACAAGAGGCAAGGGATGGAAACTGCAGCACAGGAAGTTCTATCTCAACATGAGGAAGAACTTCTTGACTGTAAGGTTGACAGCGCACTGGAATAGGCTGCCCAGAGAGGTTGTGGAGTCTCCTTCTCTGCAGTCTTTCCACCCCTGTCTGGATGTGTTCCTGTGTGACCTGTGCTAGATTCTCTGGTTCTGCTGTGGCAGGGAGGTTGGACGGGGAGATCTCCAGAGGTCCAACATCCTGTAATCCTGTGATAACAGTGAATAATGTGATTATTGTCAGTGCTACTAGGCTGGAACTGATTTTGCTGTTAACTCTTCTTTATTCTTGTATTTGTCACATTTTCTTTCTAAAAGATGTTTTGATTTGCCCAAAGTTCTTTTTACATGTCTGGCCAGTATGAACATACATAGTGAGTTGTTTTTTCACAAGCATGTGTAACAGGGTAGGGATAATTAATTAATGCGAGACGATATTTAAAAATGCNAGGCTTTCAAGTGCAGGGAGGATGTCTTGCAATGTCACGCTGGCTATGTAGGCCGAATGCCATGGCCAAATGCATGGAGCCATCAGAGGCAGCAGGCACGGACACACCTTGTAATGGCAAAAGGCATCTGTGCTCCCTGCTCATCTCCTTTTATCCCATACAGCCTGAGACTAATGGGCCTTTGGACACAGGATAGCCAATCAAATGGCAGTTAGCCAAGATTTGGCCATGTTGGGTGAAGCCATAGGCTTGCTTTACCCTTTTTTGGGCAGAACACGGGCCTTGCACAAGGCAACCCTGTGCACCTTGTTTACCACAGTTGCTGGGCAGGGCACAGACCCCAGACTTAGTGGCTCCGGGCTCTTTGTCCCTTTTCCCCGGGGTTGCTCTCCCCAAAACAGCAGGAGGGAGAGCAGAAAAACATGCCTGGGCAAACCAGGAGAGGTACAAGCCCAATTTGGCCTGCCTAGGCCTACCACAACACCCCACCCCCTGGCCAATGGGCCACTTAGGTTGAGGGCAATTGGTTAACCCTCTGGGGACAAGTGTCTTGTGTGGATTACCTTTTGTACCTGTTGCCTTTCTTGGTGATGAATACCCTTTGGTATGGCTCATCATGTATGGATTAGGTTGTTCTGTACAAAACAGGTTACACATATGCACAGTGAGTTACATACTATATGCATTATACAAACAGTGTATACAACCGTATTACCATAATACTATCTGTGTAGAGCTTTATTGCTCTGAGCCCAATACCTGGTACTCTTAATTAATCCCCCCATCCTGTTACAGCATGTCAGAATAAGTTATTTAAAATTAGCTTCCTCTAGTGGCTTTGCTTCTGAACAACCTGTTTGACTGTCTGGACAGGGAATTTAAGCAAGGGTATCAATAGCTGTTAGCCGCAGGCTTTTAAGTTTTAGCTGCTGGCCAAAGATTCTAATTTGCAACAGCCAGTGTAGCTCAAATTCATGCTAGGTGAAGAGTCTGCGTTAAAATAGCCTTGTAAGTTATCCTATTCTGCTGGAATTTAGAATCATAGAATGTCAGGGACTGGAAGGGACCTCAAAAGATCATCTGGTCCAGCCCCCTGCCAGAGCAGGATCACCCAGAGCAGATCACACAGGAGCGCATCCAGACAGTTCTTGAATATCTCCAGAGAGGAGACTCCACAACCTCCCTGGGCAGCCTGTTCCAGTGCTCTGTCACCCTCACAGGGAACAAATTCTTCCTCAGGATCACATGGAACCTCCTATGCCTCAAGTTCCACCTATTGTCCCTTGCCCTGGCAGTTTACTTTTTGTTTCTTTGCCAGATGGATTATGGTATTTGGAAAGGCCTCTTGGATGCTCTTACGGCCGACGTGAAAGAGAAAATGTACAACGTGTTGCTGTTTGTGGATGGAGGATGGATGGTTGATGTCAGAGAGGTAAATGCATGTTTGTAGCACAGCACAAATGGTACCTGTATCATTTTCGGTGTGATGTGCTTCTGTGTCATTCACTCTGGCCTCCCGTGACCAGTTACAGATTGCTTCCCCTTCGCTTACCTATAAACCTGCTCTGACCGCCCAGTGTCAGCTGGTTAGTGTGCTGGTTTGAAGCTAACTGGAATATTTTAATGAGAGAAATTAGATCATTGGCTGTGAAAAGAAAATAATACAGATGTCTATATTATCCATTCATTTTTTTAGGGATATAAAAACAAGAAACCATATCAAAGATAGTCAGTCTCTGCCCCCTTGTCTCCTACTTCAACACCTCTTGCTGACCTTTCACAGCTCACCCTGCACATAAGGGGAATTCTGAGATGAGGAGGGATGGAAGCAAGAGGGGAGCTGGTTTGAAAAGCCTTCCTGCACAGTTTCTGCTGGTCAGGAGGGGTTTTGTATTTCTGTATTACCTTTAACTTGTGTATTACTGTATCTAGCTGTAAATATCTGTATATATTGTATATATTTTGCTCGTAAATTGTTCCGTGCTATAAATACAGCTTCATTCCTTAACTCCCAGCTACTGAGTTTAGTCTGTGACTAAATTCTAGTATAAACTTCAAGGTGGGGGGCAGATAACAATCAAGACTAAGGTTTGGGAATTTGCTGTGATGCTGCTCATCACACAGCTCTGCAGAACTGCCTCTTAAAGGCATATGATCACAGTACTAATTCCTTGCTTTGCTGCGGTCAGGATGCTGAGGATGACCCCGAGCGAGCACACCAGATGACCTTGCTGCGGAAGCTGTGCCTGCCCATGATGTGCTTCTTGCTGCACACGGTGCTGCACAGCACCCAGCAGTACCAGGAGTGCCTGCGACTGGCTGACATGGTGGCTTCTGAGCGACACAAGCTGTACACTGTGAGTTACTGACAGCTGCAGGCAGCTTGGCTTCCACTGAAGAGCTTGGGGGCTTGACTGCAGAAAAAGCTTCTACAGAGAGAGGGAGAGAGAGAGAGAGAGAGAGACAGAGATATGCCATATGTGCCTTATGGTGTTAAGTTTCATTCTCTCTTCCCATTCACTGCAGTAATGTCACAGAATTGTCAGGGCTGGGTGGGACCTCAAGGATCATTCAGTTGCAACTCCGGTGACATGGGCAGGGTCACCTCAAACTAGATCAGGTTGCCCAGAGCCACATCCAGCCTGGCCTTAAAAACATCCAGGTGGCTTCCACCATCTCCCTGGGCAACCGGTTCCAGTCTCTCACCACCCTCATGGTGAAGAACTTCTTCCTAACATCCAATCTGAATCTCCCCACTTCTAGTTTTGCTCATGGTATCTGTGGTTGCAAAAGTAAACTTGATGGCTTCTAAATCTTCCATCCTCTAGCTTCGATCCATTCCCCCCTGTCTTATCGCTACCCAACACCCTAAAACGTCCCTCCCCAGCCAACCTGCAGATACTAGAAGGCCACAATAAGGTCTCCTGGGAGCATTCTCCTCTCCAGACTGAACAACCCCAACTCTCTCAGCCTGTCCTCATAGGAGAGGAGCTCCAGCCCTCCGATCATCCTCGTGGCCCTTCTCTGGACAAGCAATCAGCGAGCTGACTTTGAAACACTAGAGATGATGCCAGTATTCTGACAGGCAGTTCTTCTGAGTAGTGCAGCTACTAATTTGTGGATAGAGTTATTGAATTGAATTAAGTTTAACAGCTGAACTCAATGATCATGAAGGTCTTTTGCAAGTTACACGAGCCTGTGATTCCATGCTGAACTGTAAAATGCTCAGTCACTTGTTTTTACATTTCCATTATATTTCAGAGCTTCCTATAAGCAGGTTTAGTTTTGGAGCACTTTGTTCACCTAACCTTTCCCTCCAAAAGCCTGAAAAATAACCCGTTAGAAAATGTATTGCATAAAACAAACAAATGAAAATACGGACAAAACCCGATAACAAAAACCAATCAAAAAAACCTAACTTAAGCCATAAGGGTCTCTCCCCCCTCGAAAAAATAAAAATTAAGCAAACTCCAAAGGATTAGAAATCTAAGAAAAACTCTGTGACATGTTAAGGTGCTGGAGCAGGTCCACAGGAGAGGGACTAGAGTGGGGAAGGGACTGGAGGGGAAGGCTGCTGAGGAGAGGCTGAGGGAGCTGGGCTGGGGTAGCCTGGAGGAGAGGAGACTCAGGGGGAACCTTAGCACACTCTACAGCTACTTGAAGGAAAAGTATAGTCAGGTGGGGGTCAGGCTCTGCTGCCAGGCAACTTGTGCCAGGACAAGAGGGCATGGCCTGAAGCTGTGGCAGGGGAGGGGTAGGTTGGATGTTAGGAAGCACTTCCTGCTGGAAAGGGGAATTAGAGACTGGAATGGACTGCCCAGGGAGGTGGCGGAGTCGCTGTGGCTGGAGATGTTTAAGGCAAGCTTGGCTGTGGCACTTGGTGGCATAGTTTAGTTGCTGTGGTGGTGTTATGTCTGAGGCTGGACTGGATGATCTCAGAGGTCTCTTCCAGCCTCAGTAATTCTGTGGTTCTGTGAACTGGCTTTAAAATCTTTGCCAGCAATAGCAGGAAAACTGAAGTTGGCTGTTTATCAATAATATCTACTAGTTAGGAGATGAAACTATGATGTTGACACTGGCTGAAGTTACTTTTTATTTTTCTCTAATTAATAAACCACAATTTACTTTGATATCACTGCTTTTACTGCAAATAAATATAATTTTTGTTTTGTTTTTTGAATTCTTAGGTATTTTCAAAAGAAGAACTCCGAAAGTTTCTACAGAAGCTGAGGGACTCTTCTCTGATGCTTCTAGACCAGGATCTCGATCCTTTGGGATATGAAACTTAGTGATAGTTTTGGCAAGTATCTACCAATGCTAACCAACATGAACATTCTGGTTATAAGAAAGAACAAAACCATAACTCAGACAAATCTGATTTTTGGTGGGAAAAAAACCTGAATCTGAGCTTTCAATTCCAATTTGAAAATCTCTGACCAACTTCAAAGAAGATGTTTGTTACACAATCTTTTTCATTATTTTCTTTTTCCTAATAAAAGTGCTTCAAAACCAGAAAATGTTAGTGATATTTTAGATTAGAATGAACAATCTAAATAGAGTCATTGTATGAACCTCCTTAATCTCTTTGCTATGTGCTAAAGAGCTACCAGTAGGTTGTATGGGGTTCAACGACAGGTGCAGAGTCCTGAGGAGGAATAATAAACTGCACCAGTACAGGCTGGGAGGTGATCTGCTGGAGAGCAGCCCTGTGGAGAGGGACCTGGGGGTGCTGGTGGATAACATCCATGGGACAGCAATGTGCCCTTGTGGGCAAGAAAGCCATTGAGATCTTGGGGTGCATTGAGATCCAACAGATCCAGGGAGGTTCCCCTCTCCCTCTACTCTGCCCTGGCAAGACCTCATCTTGAGTACTGCCTTCAGTTCTGGGGTCCCCAGTTTAAGAGGGACAGGGATGTGCTGGAGAGACTCCAATACAGGGCTACAAGGAGGTTTAGGGGACTGCCTTAGGGGACTACACTGCCTTATGAGGAGAGGCTGAGGTTTCTTAGTCTGGAGAAGACTGAGAGGGGATTTAATAAATGTTTATAAATATCTGAGGGCTGGGGGTCAGGAGTGGGGGGACAAGCTCTGCCCACTTGCTCCCTGGGATAGGACAAAGAGCAATGGATAAAAGCTGCAGCACAGGAGGTTCCACCTCAACACAAGGGGCAACTTTGTTTACTGTGAGGGTCCCAGAGCACTGGCACAGGCTGCCCAGAGAGGTTGTGGAGTCTCCTTCTCTGGAGCCTTTGCAGCCCTGTCTGGATGTGTTCCTGTGTGACCTGAGCTACATCATATGGTCCTGCTCTGGCAGGGGAGGTTGGACTCAATGATCTCTTTGGGTCTCTTCCAACCTCTGACATGCTGTGATCCTATTTGGTCCCTGGACACTTTATGCTGTGTTAAGTCTTTGATTGACTTTAAATAAATAATGTAGTAAGATCTGTTTCTTTATGAAGCAGTTTTTTGTACAGTCGTTGCCTATGATGAGATGAGAGGGGCACATACAAGAGAAGTAAAAGCCCTTGTGGTGTTTGGCTCACTTCCTCCTAGAGGAATCTGTCAGTTGCCTTGGTTCTGTTCAGAGGGCAGGTGAACAACAGAGGAAGTGACACTGAGCAGAGGACTCTGCAAGGTTACAGTGAAGTGAGGCTGCAGGAAGAGTGGACGTGGAAAGCGGGCACCGGCAACATCAAAGGGGAAGTGTAATTGAATTGCTGCTGCCAGCCGTTGGGAAGAGAGAAGGGCTCATTTCAGGGCTTGCTCTGTTCTCACCACTGTAGTCGCTATGTAACCGTGCAGGAAAACGTAATCCTGATCGTACTGAGCACCTTTCAAGCGTGGCATTTTCTCATTTAGCAGCCTTGCTCTGGCCCTGCTGACATGTTTGAGGACGCGCTCAGCTGCTTTGCGCCTGAGAGTGCAGAGGACAACAGCACCGGTGCGGTTGCTTGAGGGCTTCAGTCAGTGCCTTCTGACATCTGCCAGAGCGTCATTTGCGTACACCTCGTTGAGCGGTAGCTGTACCTCGGAGGGGTGCGTTTGTGCCCCATCGTGCAGCAGGCCGCCTGGGCCGTTGTGCCTGCGCGGGTGTACCTGGGAGGGCTCAACGAGCGGCCCAGCACCGTCGGGGCCGCAGGTGTTCGTCTCTCCGCCCGGGCTGCTGCAGTGCCCCGCTGTGGGCGGTCCCTCCCGCGGGCGGGCACAGCCGCTCGGTGTCGCAGCTCCGCCCGCGGGGCTGTGCCGGGCCGGGCGGGGCCACCGGAAGGCGCGGGCCCACGTGTCCCGGTGGNGTTGCCGCCCGTGCCGCTGCCGCCCGGCCCCGCCGGACGCCATGGGCTGGATGCCGACGCAGGGTCGGCTGGCGGCGGGGCTGCTGGTGAACCTGGCCGCCTCCATCTGCATCGTCTTCCTGAACAAGTGGCTGTACGTGCGGCTGGGCTTCCCCAACCTCAGCCTCACCCTGGTGCATTTCGCCATCACCTGGCTCGGCCTCTACCTGTGCCAAGCGCTCGGCGCCTTCTCCCCTAAGAGCCTGCAGCCCTCGCAGGTGCTGCCCTTGGCCCTCAGCTTCTGCGGCTTCGTCGTCTTCACCAACCTGTCCCTGCAGAGCAACACCATCGGTACCTACCAGCTGGCTAAGGCTATGACCACTCCGGTCATCGTGGTCATCCAGAGCCTGGCGTACGGCAAGACCTTCCCTCTCCGCATCAAACTTACCCTGGTGAGGAAGCGGCGGGGCCGCGGGCAGCGCCGAGGGGCGACCCTTCGGCGTAGCCTTAGGGCTGTCGGGGGCCGGGGGAGCAGGATGGATTGTGGTATCCTCCACCCGCCAGCCCCACATGATGGCGGGTTGGGGGGCAGCGGCCCACCTAAAACTCTGCTCCGCCTCCGCAGGTCCCCATCACGTTGGGCGTTTTCCTTAACTCCTACTACGACGTGAAGTTCAGCTTCCTCGGGATGGTGTTCGCCACCTTGGGCGTCTTGGTGACCTCCCTCTACCAAGTGGTGAGTAAAGGCGATGGGGGGAGGTGGAGGGCGGCAGTGTTAGGGTGATTCAAGCTGCCGTCCTGTGGTTAGGTCACCCTTAAGGAGCACCCTGCCTTGCAGGAAACTCTTCCGTATTCTGTTATTATTACTGATTTTTTAAATATAATAACTCTAAATTAGTAATAATCCACCCCAACCCTGGTAAATGATTTTCTCCTCACCAAAGCAAACGCTTTGCATTGGAACTTTTCCCTGGGAAGGACATTCCCCAGGCCTTCAGTTAGTCACAGAATTGACCAGGTCGGAAAAGACCTCTAGGATCATCGAGTCCAACCTATTGCCTAACACATTCTAATTAAGTAAACCATGGCACCAAGTGCTTTCAACTGTGCATAGTCTGAGGTGTTTTTGTAGAGGGAGCCCGTTGGAATGGGCCCAGGGAGGTGGTGGAGTCGTCATCCCTGGAGGTGTTCAAGAAAAACCTGGATGGGGCACTTAGTGCCATGGTCTAGTTGATTGGATAGGTCTGGGTGAGCTTGGAGGTCTCTTCCAGGTTTGGTTGACTCTATGATTCTATGAATACATACCCGCAGTATAACCTTTCTGGCTGACAGGGGTTGAAAAAACAGAGATGACCAAGGACTGCCTCAGCCCTTTCTGCTGGAATATTGTACTAAAAGCTCATGACCAGATGCCAAAGCCTCACAGATGAAGACTTCCCTGTCATATTGATCGAAACATAGAATGGTTGGAAGGGACCTCAAAGCTCAGCCAGTTCCAACCCCCTGCCATAGGCAGGGACACCTCCCACTAGAACAGGTCGCTCAAGGCTTCATCCAGCCTGGCCTTGAACACCTCCCTGAGCAACCTGTGCCAGTGTCTCACCACCCTCCCTCTAAAGAACTTCCTAACAGCCAGTTTCAATCTCCTCTCTGCCAGTTTAAACCCATTCTTCCTCATCCAATTAGACATGAATTTCACTGTAAGTGGTACTGCGTGCCTCCAAAAGAAGTTAAGGCTCTTTGACCTGTAGTGTGCAAGATGATAAAGAGTGATCTCATGTCCCGTTTTGGGGCAGAAGGAAGAGAGAGATACTGCATAAAAACTTGGAAATGGTGATATGTGCCCTGGGGGAAAGGACAGTGCCTGAGTGTAATTTTTAAAGCAGTTTAGCAGGCTTCTATGCTGTAATCCACATCACCAATTAATGTGATTTATGAAGTATTAAATGTGCAACATAAAGATGCATCTCTGGCTATTATAGCTATCTACATAAGCATAGGTAAGTGTTATGCTACATTGAAAATCTAAGTTGCAGTCAATTATAGTCAGTACTGAAACAAAATCAAGTAAATTTAGAATCAATCAGCAAAAGAAATCCAAACATTTACTGGTTTTGTAAGCTTGTGTGTGGAGAAAAATGAGAGTGAGCAAAAGCAGATCTCTGTTTAGGCAAAGCTGCTCACTTCCATCACAGACAGGACCTGGGATTTGTCTAGAGAATAAAATGGAGCTGGCATGTTCTTCCTTGAGCATAATACTTTAACCCCAGGCTGTGGGAAGAGGAAGGTTTATGTGCTCAAGTTTTTGCCGCTGCCCCTACACACAACGTTCTCCTTCCATGGTTGCATGCTCACCAGAGACATGGGCAGGCCTCCGGTTTGGCAAAGGGAGAAAATCTTGGAACCATAGAATGGGCTGGGCTGGAAGGAGCCTCCAAGGATCATCCAATCCAAAACCCTCTCTGCACTCAGCAGGGGCATCCTCAACTAGATCAGGTTGCCCATAGCCCTGTCCAGCCTCAACTTCAATATCTCCAGGGATGGGCCCCAAACACCACCCTGGGCAACCTATTCCAGTGTTCCACCACCCTCATGGTGCAGAACCTGTTCCTAACATCCAATCTCAATCTGCTCTGCTCTAGTTTGAAGCCATTGCCCTCATCCTGTCCCTGCAGCCCTTTGCAAACAGTCTCTCTGCAACCCTCTTGTAGCCCCCTTCAGGAACTGGCAGGCTGCTCTGAGGTCTCCTCAGAGCCTCCTCTTCTCCAGGCTGAATGATGCTGAAGAATCTGTTTATGCAGCATTGTCCATGTGAGACTCTGCGTTAGGAGTCAATTCACTTTTGCTCAGATTGTCAATTTATGTTGGTATTTTTTTTTTCCTGCTCACATTTAACAACTTTCTCTTTTGGTTTCAGTGGGTAGGAGCTAAGCAGCACGAGTTGCAGGTGAACTCTATGCAGTTGCTGTACTATCAGGCACCGATGTCCTCGGCTATGCTGTTGTTCATCATACCCTTCTTTGAGCCAGTCTTTGGAGAAGGGGGAATATTTGGTCCCTGGACGCTTTCTGCTGTGGTAAGGCTTTTTATTGTCTTTAAGTACACATGAATCATTCATTTGGGAAATGTGGGAGTAAGATCTGCTTCTTTGTGAAGCAGTATGGTTGTTGCCTCCAGTGAGATGAGAGGGGCACGGGCAAGAGGAAAAAGCCTTCGTGGTGTCCGCCTCACTTCCTGCTACAGGAGTCTGTCAGTTGATTTACCTCCTTATTCTTGCTTCTCTTCAGAGGGCAGACAAACAACAGGGGAAATTTGACAAAATCCAGAAGCTTCCCCTAGTGTATTAAAATCAAAGTGCCCTTGTTCCAGTTCTTGCTGCCCACTCAGAGACAAAGATGCTCGCCGTTGACACTCTCAAATCCCTGTCCGTGGATAGATGCCAGCCTTGATGGCTCTCTAGGATTGCTGGCACCAAGAGGGATGGAATTTCCCTCTTCACCCTTCTGCTCAAAGAGCCAGTAACTTCCTCTTGGCACCGATGCCTGTGCCGCTCAGCCCATCACTCATTTCTTGGAGGAGAAGTCAGATATTTCTCTGTGACAGTTTTTATCGCGGTCCCTTCGTCTGAAAGGTAAAGAACACAACCTCTGTGCATGTGAGCAGCCAAGTTGCTCTTTGATGCTCACTGAAAGAAGGCTCATGGTGGTGCCAATCCAATGGGTATCACACCACAAGCTGCTTATGTGCGTCCCTGGTGCCCGCACTGATTCGAACCTCTTTCTGGTTTTCTTCTCTGTATGTTTTTCTTGCCTGATACTTAGTTTTGCTTAACTTTTCAAATGCAAACATATCTACAACTGACCAAAAACCTGTGAGATGATTGACTGTGTCCATTAATTCACAGATCATGGTCCTGCTGTCTGGAATAATAGCCTTTATGGTAAACTTGTCCATTTACTGGATCATTGGGAACACATCACCTGTCACGTATCCTTTGCAAAATTAGTTGTTTCTCCTGGTTCCCAGTTACTTATTTGAGCATTCATTTGGCCCTGACTTGCTGGGGGAGGATATTGTTTGGTAGCCTGCCTGCTTTATGCTAAGTGATGAAGCTGGAAAAGCATGCTGATGGTTAAACATGTTTTGTTTCTTTGATTGGGGTTTGTAGAGATGATGGCAGTTAACTCTGTAACCTGACCTTCCTACCTACCAAGAATGTTTACCCAAGCTTTTTCTGCCTTAAGGAAGTGTTGGATCATTGGTTAGTCTGCAGAGTTCTGTGGGTGAAAGGCTTTAGGTGGAGGTTAATTCTGGGGTGCATCAGGAAAAGTGTGTCCAGCAGGGATAGGGAGGTTCTTCTTGTCCTCTGCTCTGCCCTGCTGAGTTCACACCTGCAATACTGTGTCCAGTTTTGGGCTCCCCAGACCAAGAGAGACAGGGACCTGCTGGAGAGAGTCCAGCGGAGAGACATGAGGATGAGTGCGGGACTTGAGTATCTCCTCTATGGAGAGAGCCTGAGAGCTCTGGGGGTGTTTAGTCTGGAGAAGAAAAGGCTGAGAGGGGATCTGAGCAATGTCTATCAATAGCTGAGGAGTGGGAGGCAAGCGGAGGGGGCCATGGTCTTTTTGGTGGTGCACAGCAGTAAGGCAAGGAGCAGTGGATACAAGCTGGAAGAGAAGGTTTCAACTTCACATGAGGAGAAACTTGTTTAGAGCGAGGGTGACAGCCCTGGGACAGGCTGCTCAGAGAGGTTGTGCAGTCTCCTCCTCTGGTGACTTTCCAAACCCACCTGGATGCATTCCTGTGTGGACTGCCCTGGGTGATCCTGCTTTGGCAGAGGGGCTGGACTCGATTTCTGGAGGTCCCTTCCAGCCTTTAAGGTTCTGTGATTCCCATAGCTACAGAGAGGCAGGAAGGTTGCACGAGTAGAAGCCAGTGTGACACGTTCCCCTGCATGCTTCAAATGTCATTGATGAAGTTCTCAAGTGTTTCTTTTTACAAAAAGATCATACAGATGCTTGCTATTATCCTTAAAACAGATGTCTAGGTATAACATGTTTGGACATTTCAAGTTCTGCATCACCCTTCTGGGAGGGTGCCTCTTATTTAAGGATCCTCTGTCTTTCAACCAAGGCCTTGGGATTCTGTGCACACTGTTGGGCATTTTAGCTTACACCCACTTCAAGCTGAGTGAGCAGGAAAGCAATAAGAGTAAATTGGTTCAGCGTCCCTAAAGCCAGAGCTGCTGGAGAGCTAACAGCAATGTTGTGAAGGAAAACAAGTGTTTAAAGATGCACTGATTCTAGAATGCACGAAACTGGCCTTGCTCATTCAGATCTGCAGCTCTGGGTTCATTGCCAAGGTCATTAATCTGTAACTAAACCAAACAAACTGAAGTTTTGCCATCTCAGCCTGTCCTGTCATTTCCATTACATTTAAATGGTGACTTAGAAGAGAAGACACACTTCAGATTGCTGGAAACTGTACTGCAGTCATGATACTATTTGGAGGTTTTTTTTGCATGCTGAGCAAAATGATGGCTACAGTCACAGCACAGAGAGGAAGAAAAGGGATCCTGACTTTGAGATCACGCCAGTGTGAGGAATCTTGGAGGCACTTCTTCATGCAGATGTTCTGCTTCCTCCTTTTGGGCTGGTGGACAAGGAAGAGGAAGCTTCTTCCTGTTTATTCTGTGCTTTCTTAGCTATGTTTGGCTTCAACACAATAGATAGATTCTGGCTGAAGAGAGAGTAGATAAAATTACAGGTGGAGGGGGACTAGAGGAGTTATTGGAAAACTCAGAGCCACAGACCAGGTTATAGAAGAGTAGGAAATCGGATTTAAAGAGTTTTATCTTTAATTTTTTTGTTTGGTCCTTCAGGGCATTAATGAAGTCATTCACGTGCTAGAAAATTCTGTTACTGCCTTATTTTCCCTATGCCAGAACCAAGGCTTCACACAAGGCTTCACACTCACCAGCCTAATTAAAACCTCTGAATTTTGTGGTAATAGCCAAATATTTTGCAGCCCTTGTTGCAGACATCCATGCTAAAAATACTTTTGGAGCAAGCTTTGTAAAGGTCACCATCTGCAATGGAGGGGAAGGTTGCCTGCCTCTCCCTCCTGCATTCAGCCCCAATGCCCTCGCTCCTGCACCTCCCCCCCAAGAGTTACCTTCAGAGGGGGCTGCAGGGGCAGCCTGAGCAGTGCTGAGTGGGCACAGGCAGCATTCCCTCAGCAGCCAGTCTGTGGAAAATGTATATCAGTGAGTGCAGAGTGTGAGGCTGGACCTGCTTCTGCTCTAATTCAGGAAATGCTTTGAAAATGGTTTTATGACAGTATCAAGCACTGATTTTGACAACGTGGAAGGAGGAAGCTGAGTGCTGTTCTACTTTAAAAAGGGAAAAAAAAAAACTCTCTTCTCTCAGTAAATCTGGTGAGAGCATATGTTCACTGGGTTTGCAGGATTAGAATTGATCTGCAGTATCTTAATCCTTACATTTAGGGGTTCATTTCTGTCTTCATCTACCTCCAGCAGATTTCAAGAGGGGAACTGGGTGAACAAACCCAGGTATTTTAGTTTGACAACCACTGACAGAAATGATGCTTAGTTCCTCTTCCTTTTTACAGTGTAAGAGAAGCAAGCCTTTGTGTAGGAAACAATGCAGGTCTTCTCAAGCTTGTAAATTATTTATTCTGTTAGAGAGTTCCTCATTTTAGGAGAGTTCTTTCTCTGTGTAACATAAGTTTACACTGCAATGCTCTATCATTTCAGAGTCAGAAATACCTGAGTGACTTTCCACCTTTACCAAATCTGTCTTAGACATTGTGCTGGTCCAAGGATATTTTTTTTTCCTTTTGGTATACTTTTTTTTATAATTCTGCATAATTAGTTTTAAAAATACAGCCCGGACTGCTGAAAGTGCTGTGTTCAGCCAGTCTCTGGATGCATATCCTTCAGTATGTGCACGTGGAAAGCTGTTTGCATTAATTTGTGCTGTGCACAAGTTCTTCTACAATGTTGACAGCCCACAAAGACTCTCACAGTTAGAAAACAATGGAATGAGAAGCCTGGAGGACCATGGTATTTGGGGTGAGACAGTGTATATAAAGTGATAGAATGAACAAAGCAACTGTGGCTGAAAATGCAAAGCACTAAAGTGGTAGAGTGAACAGCATAACCATGGCTGAAGATGCAAAAAGGACTAAAGTGGTAGAAAGAACAAAGCAACCATGGCTGAAAATGCAAAGCACTAAAGTGGTAGAGTGAACAACACAACCATGGCTGAAAATGGGAAAAGGCTGCTTAAGGTGAGGAGCAGATCTGCAAGAGGAATTGAAGAGCATCATTAAACCAGTCCTGTTGTAAACACAGTCTGTGGAATGTGCAAGTCCTGGAGGTCACTGAGGTGAGGTGATCTTTCTCATGTGTTCCAGAACCGTCCTGTTGAGAGTTGCCTGTTGTATCAAACAAGTAAAAGTGTCTGGAAACTTTGTGATATGGTTCAAAATGTTAAATCCAGGAGACTTGTGTTGTCTTGGGATCAACAGCTCTTTGTATGTATTTCATTGGATACCACCTGGAGGGTGGGAATAAATTTTTAATCACTCAGTTGGCTTATTGCTGTGGAGAAGAGTTGTCTGTTTTCACCTTCTGCTTGAATTGCTTACACTTTGGGGGACTTAAGATGTATGTAAGATAAAATAGTTGAGTTTCTGTCTATATAAATATTTGCAAGTTTTGGGGCTGAACTCACCATACCAAAGAGGGAACTTCTAAATCCTGAACTAAAATTGGAGCCTTATAAAAATTACCAATATCACCTGGTGTGAAACTTGCTTATCCCAGTTCTTGCTACATCACCTCAATACGTGATGTAGATTTCTTTCAGTTGTGGCTTTCCTGAAAGAGAAATCAGAGGCTTGGTATCTTTACCGTGATGTAGTCATCACTGTCTTTGTGCTGTCACGGTTGTGAGCTGCACTGTCCAAACCCTGGTGCCTGCTGCCTGCTTTTCATTTTACTTCATATTCTACATATGGCTAAGCCATGGTAACAAGATGGACCTTACGTCCTTTTCTGCCATCGAGTGTTTTGCTGCTTTTAGTAGCATTCTTCTCTTTTCAGAGATACTGTTGATGTAGTTGCAGTGGAAAAACTAGCACAGATAGCAGGGTGGCATTTAAAAATTAGAGCAGATCCAGGTTATTGTGGTTACCTTACTGCCAGTCACTCATATTTTATCTTTGCAATGTGCTCTGATGGCCAAGAAGGCCAATACCATTCTGGGGTGTGTTAGATCTGTGGTTAGGAGGTCGAAAGAGGGTCTCCTTCCCCTCTACTCTGCCCTGCTGAGGCCACATCTGGAATATTCTGTCCAGTTCTGGGCCACTCAGTTCAACAAGGACCTCAGGGAAATGCTTGAAAGAGTCCAGCAATGAGCCACAGAAATGAAGAAGGGAGTGGAAGCTCTTCTTTAGGAGGAGAGCCTGAGGGAGCTGGGGCTGTGCTGCTGAGAGAGGAAGAGCCTGAGGGGGGATCTCAGGAATGGTTATAAAGATGTAAAGGTGAGTGCCAAGAGGCTGGAGCCAGGCTCTGCTGGGTGATGCCCAGTGCCAGGACAAGGGGCAATGGGTGGGAACTGAGGTTCCATGGAAACATGAGGAATTTTTTTCCCTGTGAGAGTGACAGAACCCTAGCATAGGCTGCCCAGGGGTGTTGTGGAGTCTCCCTCCCTGGAGATATCCAAGAGCTGCCTGGATGTGCTCCTGTGTGATCTGCTCTAGGTGCCACTGCTCTGGCAGGGGGGTTGGACTGGCTAAGCTTTGGAGGTACCTTCCAGCCCCTGACATTTTGTGATTGTAGGATTTACTAGCCTTGTCTCTGAAAACAGAGCAACATACAGAAGGATTCTTTGTTTTCTCCAAAGGAATATGAAGTATGCCTTAAGAGATACTCAGTTGAAAGCTTTGTCTTACCCTTAGCTTTGATAACTGAGTATCTGGTCTGGTACAGCTTGGTAAGTTCTTGCAGGCTCTGGGGGCACTGTGCCAGGGCAGTTTTCCTGTTGATGGGTGAACAGCTGCTCTCTCAGGCTTGTGGTTGAAGGAGAGTGGTTTGCTGCTGTTCCAGGTATGAAAAGGAGGTTTGTCTTGCAGTATTAATAATCTTCAAGACAGAGCTGCAATTCAGCAATTCTGCTCTGCCCTAGTGAGGCCTCACCTAGAATACTGCATCCAGTTCTGGGCTCCCCAGTTCAAGAGGGACCAGGGACTGGAGAGAGTCCAACGGAAGGCTACAAGGATGCTGAAGAGACTTCAGCACTGCCTGTTGAGGAAAGGCTGAGAGCCCTGGGGCTGCTTAGTCTGCAGAGGAGAAGGCTGAGGGGATCTGAGCAATGGATAGAAATAGCTGAGGGATGGGAGTCAGGAGGGGAGGGACAGGGACAGCCTCTGCTCACTTGTGCCCTGCAATAGGACAAGAGGCAAGGGATGGAAACTGCAGCACAGGAAGTTCCATCTCAGCATGAGGAAGAACTTGAGTGTAAGGGTGACAGAGCCCTGGCACAGGCTGCCCAGAGAGGTTGTGGAGTCTCTGTCTCTGGAGCCTTTCCAACCCTGTCTGGATATGTTCCTGTGCAACCTGCACTGGATTCTGTGGTGCTGCTGTGGCAGGGGGGTTGGACTGGAAGATCTCTAGAGATCCCTTTCAACCCCTAACATGATCCTGTGAGCAGGAATGTATCCTCTCTCTGCCTCATTTTGTGACATGATTGATGGCCCAAGACTGAAAGAACTTTAAAGCCTTGTTTGGGATGTCCATATTTTTTTAAAACATCAGTGGGAGTGCTGGTTACGTTTTCAGGTGAAAAAATGTCACTTCTATGACAGGAGCTTCAGATGACTCTTCCATACCATTTTGGAGTACAGCTAACTTCTAACCTCTGTCTAGTTTGTCACATCTGCAATGTCTATCAAAAGGTAGTAATAGATTTTGTGATTGGATGCATATATTGATGCAGTTGGGCTGCTGGGGGAGGGCTTGTTCTTGAGCAATGCTGTGCTACTAAACACTGGCACAGTCTTAATCTCTTTAGAAACATCTAGCCTGGACTTCACCAAGGTGCTTAGGCAAAGAGAAGAGGATTCACTCTGGCAGGTGAGAGAGCTTTGTGTGGCTTTTCACAAGCATGAGGAATCCACTCACAATGCAGTTTTTCTCTGCAGATGCCTCTTCTGCTCCTAGGCACAGAGTTGTTTTCTTACTTGGATTTTAAAAGCAACAGAGTCTGGGTTGCAGACTTAGAGGTGAACATTTCCACTCTCCTAACTGTTTGTTTCTCCTAACTGTTTGTTTCACTACAGCTAGAGGCAGACAGATGCACAAAAGCAGCAGCTTTCTGCTCCATACAAATTCCCTCCTTTCCTGCTGCTACACTTTCTCTGATCACAGTCTCAGCCTTCTGTTTGACAGCTCGGTTGCTGCAGAGATGATCGGGATGTCAGCCACAGTTCTTCACTTCGTGTCCTTAACCTTCTATCAGCAGGCACTGATACAATCTTGGATTGGGAGAAATTCTAAACCAGATAGACCTCTTGCTGCAAAGACCTGTGCTAAGTGGGGAGAGGTGCAGGTTTATCTCCAGGCAGGTATTGCAAACGGTGCAAGACCTCAACAGTGTTAATTATTGCTGTGCTGCAGTAAATAGCAAATTTAAAGTGAGTTTTAATTTTTTTTATTTCTTTTTAAAAAGGGAATGTAAATGCCATGCAAAAATAAAAAGCAAGCTGTATTCAGACAGTGTAAGATCTTTGCCAGCCTCGTCCCACGGTGATGATAAACCTTCCTGAGAGAAGGGAGTTACTGTTCTGCCTCGCCTTGGCCCAGTGATGCTGGGCTTGCTGAAGGAGGGTTTGTGTTCCTGGAAGCTGCTCCACTTTTTTTTCACCTCCGTCAGTTGATCCAAAGAAAACAAATCACCTCTCCCCGTGGAGCTTGTCTTGCTGAAGGTCCTGCTGTCATCTAACTGACTTGGATCGTGCCTCTATCTTCGTCAGTAGCTGAAAGGTCTAATGGACCTTGGGAAGTAGAATGTAGTCCTTCATCTCACCCAACTGCAGTGTCCAGTCAGCCCTGCTGCAGGAATCCAACCCAGCCCAAAGGCTCATTGTTACAACTTGCAGTGCAACAAGAACTGCTGAGGCTGCACTGGGAGTACTGTCCCCAGTTCTGAGCCACTCAGGTCAAGAAGGACCTCATGGAACTGCTTGAAAGAGTCCAGCAATGAGTCACAGAAATGAAGGCGGCAGTGGAAGCTCTTCCTTAGGAAGAGAGCCTNGACAGAACCCTGGAAGAGGCTGCCCAGAGGGATTGTGGATTCTCCCTCTCTGGAGATATCCAAGAGCTGCCTGGATGTATTCCTGTGTGATCTGCTCTAGGTGCTCCTGCTCTGGCAGGGGTGTTGGACTGGATGAGCTTTGGAGGTCACTTCCAACCCCTAACATGCTGTGATCCTGATTTGTTAGTGCCTTCATTAATTATCAGACTATTCACTTGGTATTAATAGAAACCTTTCATTTGAAGGCATGTGGGATCTTTAAGGAGCTTCTAGAAGTCCACCATGGCTGTGTGGGTAATCAGCACATGCAGGATGCCCATGCGGCCTTGCAACGTGTCAGAAAGGAGCAGGTTTATTTTTAGAGCCATGGAGGGCTGTGTCACATCCAGGAACTGCAGGGAGGAGATCCCTGCTTGAAGCACAGCATAAGAATGTAAATTTTAATGACCTTGACACTAAAAGAAGTTGTTTATTCGTTTTTTTTACTGCCTCATGAAACAGAGTCTGAGAAGCAAAACTTGTTTGAAGGAAGCTGTGTTCTGATTGGGCAAAGCACATGGAGTAATAATCATCATCACAAAACAGAAGCGGCTGTGATTTAACAACAACAAGAGTGAGACTGGATTAAGAGAGAACTGGGAGGAGTATACAGCACATATACAGCTAGGCAGATGTTAAATATAAGCCACAACATATGATATCATGGCTTAACTTCATAATTCTGCTGCAAACGCTACTGCAAAGCCAGGCTGAAGGAGCTGGGGGCTGTTCAGCCTGGAGAAGAGGAGGGTCTGAGTAGACCTCAGAGCAGCCTGCCAGTACCTGAAGGGGGCTACAAGAAGGCTGCAGAGAGACTGTTTGCAAAGGGCTGCAGGGACAGGACAAGGGCAATGGCTTCAAACCAGAGCAGAGCAGATTGAGATTGGATGTTAGGAACAGGTTCTGCACCATGAGGGTGGTGGAACACTGCAACAGGTTGCCCAGGGAGGTGCTTATGGTCCCCATCCCTGGAGATATTGAAGGTGAGGCTGGACAGGGCCGTGGGCAACCTGATCTAGTTGAGGATGTCCCTGCTGAGTGCAGAGAGGGTTGGACTGGATGAGCTTTGGAGGTCCCTTCCAGCCCAGACCGTTCTATGATGCTATGATTAGGTGTCTGAATAGCAGGGCCAGATTTGTCAGTGTGAACTTCTTCCTTCTTAGTTGTACTTAATAGCACAAGTTCAACAGTGCCAGAAATGAAGCTGCATAGTTGACAAGTTTGACATTTTTTTTGGTCTCCAACTAAATTAGGTAAGCTAAATTAGGTATTAGAAATGCTGTCGGAGTATGTAGAGAGACAATAAGGAAGGGCAAGGATCTCTTGGAACTTTCCCCTCCCTGGCTAAGGAGGTGAAAGAAAACAAGAAGGGCTTCTTTGAATACATCAATAGTAAAAGGAAGAAAGGGGAAAAGTGGGTCCAGTGTTAAATGAGGTGGGAGACATGGAAGCAACGTATGCAGAGATGGCAGAATTGCCAAGTGTCTGCTTTGCCTCACTCTTTATCGCTAAGACCAGCCCCCAGGAATTCCAGACTCTGGAAGTAAGAGAGCAAAATCAGAGGGAGGAAGACTCCCCACTGCTCAGCAAGGATTGGGTTAGAGATTGTTTGGATAAATTAAAAGCACACAAGTCCATGGGCCCCCATGGGGTGCAGCTGAGAGAGGTGGCTGGAGGTGCTGAGCCACTCTCCACCGTTTTTGAAAGACACCTAATTATAGAATCACAGAATGGTCTGAGCTGGAAGGGACCTCCAAAGCTCATCCAGTCCAATCCCCCTGCACTCACCAGGGACATCCTCAACTAGATCAGGTTGCCCACAGCCCTGTCCAGCCTCACCTTCAATATCTCCAGGGAAGGGGACCCAACAACTTCCCTGGGCAACCTATTCCAGTGTTCCACCACCCTCATGGTGCAGAACCTGTCCCTAAACATCCAATCTCAATCTGCTCTGCTCTAGTTTGAAGCCATTGCCCTCATCCTGTCCCTGCAGCCCTTTGCAAACAATCTCTGCAGCCTTCTTGTAGCCCCCTTCAGGTACTGGCAGGCTGCTCCTAAGGTCACCCCAGAGCCTCTTCTTCTCCAGGCTGAACACCCCCAGCTCTCTCAGCCTGTCCTCATAGCAGAGCTGCTCCAACCCCCTGAGCATTTTTGTGGCCCTCCTCTGGACCTGCTCCATCAGCTCCATGTCCTTCCTGTGTTGAGGGCTGCAGAGCTGGATGCAGTCCTGCAGGTGAGGTCTCAGCAGAGCAGAGCAAAGTGGCAGAATCCCCTCTCTGGATCTGCTCCCAACACTGCTTTGGATGCAGCCCAGGTTGTGATTTGCCTTCCATGCTACCAGCTCACACTGCCTGCTAATGTCCAGCTTCTTGTCCATCAGTACCCCCAAGTCCTTTTCCACAGGGCTGCTTTATATCACCTCCTCCCCCAGTCTGTACTGATAGTGAGGATTGTTCCACATGTCCAGCCTTAGAAGCAGGTTTTGAAGGAGGTTTTGTGCATCAATGCAACGGTGAGAAGCCCTGTTTACATGTGCAGCTAGCTACTAATTCCACAGCCAGAAGCCCTCAAAGAACTCAGGCACTTCACAGCCCGTTTATATGTGGATAAGTAGTCTTCAAGTCTTTGGGACACCAACAGGCTCTGAGCCTCAGTGCCTTGCTGCCTGCCTCTACAGTCTCTCGTCGACTAGCAGCTTCCTACCCATCTTGTCCCCTGTACAACAGGAAGATCTCTGGAAGGTTCATATGTGGGTACTACTTTTCACTGTGCTCTATTTAGCTGAACCAGTCTGTGCTGCATCAGTTGTTGCTGCTTCTGTGGAGACAGCTTTCCTCATTTGAGAACCTATAATAACGCAGGCCAATCAGAAGTCACTGGGATGTTATTTTTAAAGGCTTGGATCATTTTCTGAGCGGTTACTCGCCCCTAAGCAAGCCTGGATTTAAGTATTTTATACTTGAGTATTCTCAGGGTGTAAAAGTAAGATAAGCAGTCCCCTGATTCTCCAGAGTTTCCTTTTTAAAACTGATGTAAATCAATGCATGCAAAATATCTAAAGAAACTATTTCAGGATGTGACATCCTTATTGACTAACAGGATTTAACATTTCGGGGCTAAGACTGACTGAAATGAAACAGATTTCTGGAAGGACTTTTCTGCAACAGTGGCTTGACAGGATTTGGATAGAGCAGAAGCAGCAGCCAGAGACACTGGTCTCAAAAGAGGCGTTGTCTGCATTGAACACTGGAACCAAAGCCTAGTGAAAATGGGGAGCTGATGCGCATATATAAAACACAGAGGAAGAAAACAAAACCCATGAAGTCTCTCCAGGTTCACTGCAGTCACATTTTTGGTCTTGTGTAGAATCACAGAATGTTACGGGCTAGAAGGGACCTCCAAAGCTCAGCCAGTCCAACCCCCCCTGCCAGAGCAGCAGCACCTAGAGCAGATCACACAGGAAAACATCCAGGCAGCTCTTGAATATCTCCAGGAAGGGAGACTCCACAGTACTCCTGAGCAGCCTCTCCCAGGGATCTGTCATCCTCACAGGGAAAAAACTCTTTCTCATCTTTCCATGGAACTTCCTATGCCTCAGTTCCCACCCATTGCCCCTTGTCCTGGCACTGGGCATCACTCAGCAGAGCCTGGCTCCAGCCTCCTGCCACTCACCTTTACATCTCTATAACCATTCCTGAGGTCCCCCCTCAGGCTCCTCTTCTCCAGGCAGCACAGCCCCAGCTCCCTCAGGCTCTCTTCCTAAGGAAGATCTTCCACTCCTTTGGCATTGCTGTGGCTCATTGCTGGGCTCTCTCAAGCAGTTCCCTGAGGTCCTTGTTGAACTGAGTGGCCCAGAACTGGACACAATATTCCAGATGCAGCCTCATCTGTCCAACAAGGAATTGATGCCTTGAGCTGGAGCCAGAGCTGCCCGATGAAAGCTGTAATAACAGCAGCAAATGATGCCTGCTGGTAGGCAAAGGACCATCAAGATCAGAAATTTGGAAGTGGGTAGGGGAAAAGCTTTGAAAGTGATAAGATTAAGCCACAAGATGAAAGAGGCTTTCATCCTTTTATCAAGAAGCTGTCACATTAAAATGTGTCTGTGTGCTGTCACAAGGGAAATTCCCTCAATGTCTGCCCAAATGGAATGCAAAACACACAGCTGAGACTTGCTCTCTACTGATGTCAAGATGTACATTTCCAAGGAAGCTTTGACAGAAGGGAACAGGTTCAGCCTGAACAGAGCAAATGAGCTGTAAAGCAGAAGGACCTGCAGACCGCCATCAGAAGAGACTTCCTCAGTTCAGTACAATCAACCCAAGCCATCTTGCAGAGAAAGCTTTCAGCTCCTTTGCCACAGAGGAGAAGCTGGCTAGGGCTAGCTAATCATGTACTCCTTGCTCCTCCCCAAGGAACATTCCTAGGAATTTGGACCCAGCTCTATCACAGGAGATACTGCAGGGGCTTATCAGCCCAGGTGACTGATAGCTCAGGTAATGGGGCAGAGCATTGAAGGTGTGGCTAGGTGATAAGGGAAGGACCATTGAATGGCTCCTGCAGCTCAGAGGGAATGCTCTCCTCGTTGCCATCTCTAGTTCCCTGCTTCCAGCTGTGTGTTCCTGTGAGATCTCATGTGCTAATGCACCTGCATGATAAAGCAAGCTGCTCTGATGTGCTAGCAGCAAATAAAAGTAAATACCCTGCTGTAAGACCAGCTAAAGCTGTTGTCAAAGCAGACAGAGCCAGGTCAAATAAACACCTGGCTGGGAATGCACAGCTCCTGGCAAGGTTATAGTTTTAGTAGAGCATTAGATAGGCCCAGGACATCTGAGGCATAGGAAGTTTCATGGAAACATGAGGAGGAGGTTTTTTTTTTCCCTGTGAGGGTGACAGAACACTGGCACAGGCTGCCCATAGGGGTTGTGGAGTCTTGCTCTCTGGAGATATTCAAGTCCTGCCTGGATGTGTTCCTGTGTCATCTACTGTAGGTGCTGCTGCTCTGACAGGGGGATTGGACTGACTGAGCTTTAAAGGTCCCTTCTAATCCCTGACATTCTGTGATTCTTTCAGTGAGATATTTGATGGGCTCAGGGAGGTAATCTGATGGACTCAGCTGCAGCACCTAACCATGCAAGGTGGCAGAGTCAATCCAATACCACACTTCTTCCAAAAACATTCTCACTGTCATAGCCTGCAGCCAGCAGTGAGGAGAATCAGACACCTCTTTCACAGTGCTGTACTCTGAAATTGGCCAAGTATCTTTAAATTTTCCCTACACAGTGCTGCTGCCCAAGCTAGCTGAAGCAGATCCAATCTTTTCCCCTGCCTACCTGTCTGCTACCATTCCAGTGACATCCTGGTCTAGTTGCCGTAGCTACTCAGGACTACCTCAGGGAACTGATCTACAGAAAAAGCATGTTGTTTCTCAGGTGCACCAGAACACTTTATCCACTTGATGCCATAGGTGCACAAATATCTGTGGGAAGACAGTGGAAGAAGTGGAACAGATCTCTGCTGACCAAAACAAAGCGTGTCTGAAGAGAAGGCCTTGAGAAGACCTTATTGTGGCCTTCAGTATCTGAAGGGGGCTACAAGAAATCTGGGGAGGGACTTTCTAGGGTGTCAGGTAGTGATAGGACTGGGGGGAACGGACCCAAGCTAGATGAGGGGAGATTCAGATTGGATGTTAGGAAGTTGTTCGCTGTGGAGGGTGGTGAGAGACTGGAACAGGTTGCCCAGGGAGGTGGTGGAAGCCTCATCCCTGGAAGATTTTAAAGCCAGGCTGCATGTGGCTCTGAGCAACCTGATCTAGTGTGAGGTGTCCCTGCCCAGGGAGGTTGGAACTGGCGGATGCTTGAGGTGCCTTCCAACCCTGACAATCCGGTGACTCTGTGTGATTCTGTGATGTTGCATCTTCACTATCTCAGTATTAAATACAACCAGCAGAGTAAACCACATAACTGCTAGATTCCTTTAAGCATATTAGGCATAGTAGATACTGTGGCTGGTTATAGATCAGGAAGACAGTAAAGCAGGTGCAAGTCAATGATTCTCTGCAACTTTACCTATGTCCCATATGGAAAGAAAGAGGAAATTAGATATTGTAGTATCTCCTGCATTGTATGATCAATTATCTGCCAAGAAGGGCTGGTCTGTATTCTGCCAGACTTTCTTTTTGCTAGATATTGGGGTAAACAAATGTTCTTTCTCAAACTGTTTTTTTATGCAGAAAGCTAGGAGGCCTGCACTGGCAAATATCTCACTGCGGTGCATTTATGGATATGTTTGTGTCAGGCTTGTTTTGCTTATGTGAGGAAGCTGCAGCCTGTCTCCAGCCAGCCAGGTCATGATGCAGCAGGATCTTACTGGTGGAGTTGGGATTGTTTCCCCACTTTCATGCTTTATTCTCTCAAGGTGTTCTACCATGCTGTGTCCTCTCTGGCCTGGGCTCATATCTGAACAACAAGGTGTTAAGATAAGTAAGACGGGTCATAAGTCAAAGCCTTGGTACCTGCATATCTCTCCAGGTACACAAGGAAAGGCAGAAGAAACTGCCAAGAAAAATGCAGTGACTCAGAGCCAAAGAGTTGTTTTTAAATGACATGGCTGATCTAAACCAAGATGCTAAGATGGTCCCTGTGAAACCAGCTGCATGCCAAACAGTCCATGCATTTGCTTTCTTTGGAGGTAAGAGGTAAATGAGATAGCAGTACTTCAGTTGAAAAAAACAAGGCACAGAGCAGTATTTTTCATGGCTTCCTCATATGCAGAATCACAGAATCAATCAGGTTGGAAAAGACCTTCAAGATCATCGAGCCCAACCCATCACCTAACACCTTCTAATTAACTAAACCATGCCACCAAGTGCCTCATTCAGCTTCTTTTAAACGCCACTAGGGATGGGTACTCCACCACTTCCCCGGGCAGCCCATCCCAATGCCAATCACTCTTGCTGTGAAGAACTTCTTTCTAATAGCCAGCCTAAAACTCCCCTGGTGCAGCTTGTGGCTGTGTCCCCTCATTCTGTTCCTGGGTCATTCTGCCTGGCAGAAGAGCACAACCCCACCTGGCTACAACTTCCTTTCAGGTAGTTGTAGGCAGCAACGAGGTCTGCCCTGAGCCTCTTCTGCAGGCTGCACACCACCAGGTCCCTCAGCCTCTCTTCACATGGCTGTGCTCCAGGGCCCTCGCCAGCCTTGGTGACCTTGTCTGGACAGTCAGAGCTCAGTTTGTTGCCAGCTTTGCAAGTGACACAATAGCTTCGCAGAAGCTCCCTCGCTTCCCCCTTTGCGTGTTGTGGGGGGAGAAAACCTTTTCCTCCGCCAGGTGGCGCAGCCCCAGCAAACGCTGGTGCCAAAGCCGTTCAGGGAGCCAGCGTGGCCTAAGGCTGAGGGCTTGGCGGGCAGAGGTTAATGTCTGCCAGGCCAGCCGATGTGCCAGGGGAAGTCTCTGAAAAGGAAACTTTATGGCATACAAATCCGTCTTTACGAAAGTCTCAATCCTCACTATCACTACAGGCTGATGAGATGAGATGATAAAAAGCAGCCCGGTGGAAAGGGACTTGGGGGTGCTGATGGACTAGAAGCTGGACGTGTGCAGGCAGTGTGAGCTGGCAGCACAGAAGGCAAATCACAGCTTGGGTTGTATCCAAAGCAGAGTTGACAGCAGATCAGAGAGGGGATTCTGTCACTTTGCTCTGCTGATACCTCACCTGCAGTGCTGCATCCAGCTCTGGAGTCCTTAACACAGGAAGGACATGAAGCCAATGGAGCAGGTCTGCAGGAGGGCCACAAAAATCTTCAGGGGGTTGGAGCAGCTCTGCTACAAAGCCAGGCTGAGGGAGCTAAGGGTGTTCAGCCTGGAGAAGAAGCGGCTCTGGGGAGACCTCAGAGCAGCCTGCCAGTACCCGAAGGGGGCTACAAGAAGGCTGCAGAGAGACTGTTTGCAAAGGGCTGCAGGGACAACACCAGGACCAATGGATTCGAGCTTGAGAAGAGCAGATTTACATTGGATGTTAGGAACAAGTTCTTTACTAATGAGGACAGTGGAGCACTGGAACAGGTTGCCCAGGGAGGTGGTTGAGGCCTCTTTCCTGGAGACATTCAAGGTGAGGCCTCACTGGGCCCTGGGTGACCTGGGCTAGCGGGGATATCCCTGCTGGCTGCAGGGGACTGGACTGGATGAGCTCTAGAGGTCCCTTCCGGCCCAACCCATTCTATGTACTGCTTGGATTAATATTTCCGCTCTCTCTCTAAACCTTGCGTGCATCATAAAGACTGTGGCTGCAATCTTGATCTCTCTAGTTGACTGGCCACAACCTCCTTTCAGGTAGTTGTAGAGAGCAATAAGGTCTGCCCTGATCATCCCAACCATTGTCTGGCACCTGAATTCCAGAGTGCCTAATTCCACTTTCTTAGCATTTCTCACTGCAGCTGTAAGAGCGGGAAACGTATGAGAGCTTCACCCTTGACTTCTATGACTGTCAAGCTCCAGGGCCACAGCACCCAGCTTGGCACAAGCAGATGAATCATCAAGGGTGTTGGAGTAGAACTGCCTTAGCAGCTCTCAAGCTAGCAGGGTCTCATCTAGCTCAATTCTCTAAAGGGATGGGGAGGGACTATTGACAAGGTCTTGTAATGACAGCAGGAGGAGGAATAGGTTTAAACTGGCAGAGGGGAGATTGAAACTGGATGTTAGGAAGAAGTTCTTTCCAGTGAGGGTGGTGAAATGCTGGCACAGGTTGCCCAAGGAGGTGTTCAAGGCCAGGTTGGATTGGATAGGGATGGGTGATAGGTTGGACTGGATGATCTTGAAAGTATCTTCCAACCTGGTTGATTCTATGATTCTATTATGAGGCCTTGAGTGACCTGTTCTAGTGGGAGGTGTCCCTGCCGATGGCAAGGGGTTGGAGCTAGATGATCTTCAAGGTCACTTCCAACCTAAACCATTCTATGATTCTATGAAAGCTGTCTGGGCCTTTGGAAGGGCCTGGGTGCCTCTGCTTAAGTCCTTGCATCTGATCTTACAGACCTCCCACAGAAAGCTTTTTCTCTGTGGTAGATTGTCACTAAAGGGAAAATAATTTTTGCAGTGATCTTTAGATAGCCGAGATCTTTAGGGATGTTTCTCTACTCTGTTACAGCACAGAAATATTTCTTGCTTTGCTCTGCCTTGACAGTAGTAGTAGATTAATTCTGGGACATGAGACCTTGTCTCTGCTTTCCCAAGCCCTTTCTCACTAGACACCTGAATAAGCGAAAAAAAAAAAAGATCTGTTAGATGAACTGTGAGCAGCTGCAGGATGGGAAATTGACACAGATGATGCACAGATAGAGCCTAAGTGGGGAAGCTAAGCAGCTGCTTTCCATGTTTTTAGTAGCCTTTCTGAGAGCAAGAGACAAACCTTGAGGATCAATGGGAGGAACAGGTCAAGCAAGATCATAAAGAGTATCAGTGAATAAACAGCTTTTATCACATCTTTAACATATATTATCATGATTATGTCATACTGATAAGGTACCCTGACAATCCTGTCAGCTTCTTTCCAAAAGAGAGCAAGATGATTATCTTCTTTGTGGAGATGCAAGTGCAGAGGAGCTATACTTGTGGACTGGAAGAAATAAATCACATCATAGAATCACAGAATGGTCTGGGTTAGAAGGCACCTCCAAAAGTCATCCAGTCCAACCCTGCCCTGCAGTCAGCAGGGACATCCTAAACTAGATCAGGTTGCCCACAGCCCTGTCCAGCCACACCTTTAATATCTCCAGGGATGGGCCCCGAACACCACCCTGGGCAACCTATTCCAGTGTTCCACCACCCTCATGATGCTAAACCTGTTCTTCACATCCAAACTCAATCTGCTCTGCTCTGGTCTGAAGCCATTGCCCTTGTCCTGTCCCTGCAGCCCTTTGCAAACAGTCTCTCTGCAGCCCTCTTGTAGCCCTCTTCAGGTACTGGCAGGTTGTTCCGAGGTCTCCCCAGAGCCTCCTCTTCTCGAGGCTGAACACCTCCAGCTCCCTCAGCCTGGCTCTGTAGCAGAGCTACTCCAATTCCCTGAGCATTTTTGTGGCCTTCTCTGGACCTGCTCCATCAGCTCCATGTCCTTCCTTTATTGAGGGCTCC
>VWYK01117036.1:0-20565 GCA_013399775.1 Semnornis frantzii | reverse complement strand
GGGTTGGAGGGGACCTTAAGGATCATCCAGCTCCAACCACTCTGCCATGGGCAGTGACATTTCACACTAGATCAGGCTGACCACAGCCATATCCAGTCTGGCCTTAAAAACTTCCAAGGATGAGGCTTCAACCACCTCCCTGGGCAACCTGTCCCAGTCTCTCACCACCCTCATGTTGAAGTTTTTCTTAACATCCAATCTCAATCTACCCACTCATAGTTTTGCTCCATTCTCCCCAGTCCTATCACTGCCTGACACCCTAAAAAGTCTCTCCTCGGCTTTCTTGTAGCCCCCTTCAGACACTGGAAGGCCACAATAAGGTCATCTGGGAGCCTTCTCTTCTCCAAACTGAACAACCATGACTCTCTAAGCCTGTCCTCATCGGAGAGGAGCTCCAGCCCCTTGATCATCCTAGTATCCCTTCTCTGGACAGATTTCCAAGTAGAAAGGTGAGAGGATTGAATAACCATTGTCTGGACATAGAATTACAGTGTAATTTGGCTTGGGTTTCTTAAAAAAAAAAGCAATGCAGTGCATAAAACTTGCTATTAGGAGCCCATGGATTCAGTCCTCTTCTTGATTTGAGTCTCCAGTGGAACTGGGGTTGATGTTCTTAACGTCCTATCTACCCTTCTCCAATTTAAAACCATTGCCCTTTGTCCTAGTGCTCAATGCCTTTGCAAACAGTCTCTCTGCAGCCTTCTTGTAGCCCCCTTCAGGTACTGGCAGGCTGCTCTGAGGTCTCCCCAGAGCCGCTTCTTCTCCAGGCTGAACACCCCCAGCTCTCTCAGCCTGTCCTCATAGCAGAGCTGCTCCAACCCCCTGATGATTTATGTGGCCCTCCTCTGGACCTGCTCCATCAGCTCCATGTCCTTCCTGTATTGAGGGCTCCAGAGCTGGAAGCAGTCCTGCAGGTGAGGTCTCAGCAGAGCAGAGCAAAGTGGCAGAAGCCCCTCTCTGATCTGCTAGCAATGCTGCTGCTGCTTTGGATGCAGCCCAGGCTGCCTTCTGTGCTGCCAGCTCATGCTGCCTGCACATGTCCAGTTCCTCATCCACCAAGTCTTTTTCTGCAGGACTGCTCTCAATTTCATCATTTCCCCAGCCTCTACCGATATTTAGTATTGCCCCAGTGATCTACATGCAGGAACCTGCACTTTGCCTTATTGAACCTCATGAGATTCTTCTCAGCCCACCTTTCCAGCCTGCCCAGGTCTCTCTGGAGGGCATCCCATCCTTTACTTTCATCAACTGCACCACTCAGCTAGGTATCATCTGCAAACTTGCTGAGAGTGCACTCAGCCTCACTGTCAATATCACTGATGAAGATATTGAACTGCACTGGTCTCCTCGAGGGACACCACTCATCACCTGTCTCCATCTGCACATCAGACCACTGATCCTTTGGATGCAATCATCCAACCAATTCCTTATCCACCCATCAAATTAATCTCTCTCCAGTTTAGAGAGAAGGATGTTGGGGGGGGCTGTATCAAAGGCTTCGCAGAAGTCTATACAGATGACATCTGTTGGTCTTCCCTTGTCCACTGATGTAGCTACACCAGGGTAGAAAGCCACTAGGTTGGCCAGGTAGGACTTGCCCTTGGTGAAGCAGTGCTGGCTGTCCCAAACAGCCCTGTTTGTGATGGCAAGGAATCCTGGCAGGAAACCCTGAAGCTTTCAAGTCCTGACTGCCTCAGATTACAATAACGTCTCTGGTAAATGCTGCAAATAACTTGCCAACTACGAGCATTGTTGTTTAACTTCACAGTGCTGGAAGCTGGAGGTTAAAAGCTGTACTGACAAAGCTACGTTCTCAAAAGTAGAGAGCCATTCCATACCAGCAGAAAGGTGGCTTTGTAATTCACCAGCAAAATAAATTGTAGTAGCCAGAGGAGGGTGCTGAGGCTTCTCTCAGGCGCAGATAGCTCATTCTGCCTGCGGTAAAATCATACCCCAGTCAGCAAGGCTGTATCAAGCAAACGTTAAATTGTGGAGCGGATCACAAAAAGGCCCACAAGGGAGGATGTTACAGAGGATAAATTCCTTATGTAATAGGCAGCTAGAAAGCAAGCATAGAAACATGCAGGGAGAGATGTAGACAAATGGGTTATAGCATGGCTGAGACAGTTCTAGGAGATATGTGATCAGATGCCTAGAACGGGTCTGAGTTAGGAAGCTACTTGTTTAGTAAGATGCCCTGCTGGCTTTTGTTGTTAGTTCAAGTATCTGCCAGATAGTTCAAATCAATTTTTGATCTTTCCTTCCAAAGTACAGCCTGACTTTAACAGTACTTCAGGCTGCAGTTCTGTCTGTACCTGGCATCCGAAAGAGACTGGATATGGATTGCAGGCTATTTGCTCTCAGCCTGTCCCAGATCTAGGTTGTCCCTGAATACGTTTCAAACTGTTTTCTCAAGAGCTTCTAAAAGATATCTGTCTGCCGCATGAGTCCTAGTAGCTTGTGCACAGCCCACACACCGTCCTGGGCCACTCCCTTGAACAGAAATGTGGTTTGTGCTAGCCTGAATAGTACATTTGAATTACAAAAGAAAACACTGGATTAACAGAACAATTCCAAACTGAACTGGGGTCATCCTAGTTTGTTCGAAGAAGGCAGATGACCGTGATTAAACTGAGGGTTTCTCTGATCTCATCACATGCAATCAAGTACTCCTACAGAAGGAGAGCTCACTGGATTATTTAATTTTCACAGCTCCAGATTAGTAAAGCAGGAAATGCTGATAATCTAGCCACATACTTCACTCATGCTTAACAAGAGTAGAAGGAAAACATTTTTCTTCACAAGTGATGTTCCTAACCCAAACTACTAAGAGTAAGAACAGCCTTTTCATGGTATTTTTTTTCCTTTTGGGTTCTTCAGAATTCACAGAATCACAGAACCTTAGAGGTTGGAAGGGACCTCCAGAGATCACTGAGCCCAAACCCACTGCCAAGGCAGGATCACCCAGGGGAGTCCACACAGGTGGGTTTGGAAAGTCTCCAGAGACTGGAGACTCCACAACCTCTCTGGGCAGCCTGTTACAGGGCTCTATCACCCTCACTCTAAAGCAGTTTCTCCTCATGGTGAGGTGAAACCTTCTCTGTTCCAAGTTGTATCCATTGCTCATTGTCCTATTGCTATGCAGCCAAAAAGAGCTTGGCCCCCTCCACTTGACACCCACCCCTCGATATTTGTACACATTGATCAAATCCCCTCTCAGCCTTCTCTTCTCCAGACTACAGAGACCCAGGGCTCTCTCCATAAGGGAGATGCTAGTCCCCCACTCATCCTCATGGCTCTCTGTTGGACTCTCTCCAGCAGGTCCCTGTCTCTCTTGAACTTGGGAGCCCAAAATTTTACACAGTATTCCAGGTGTGGTCTAATTGTTCCCCGAACTCCAAAAGCAAGATCTAAAGAGTAAAACAGAAGGTAAACAAAAATCAAAACAAACCCCAACCCAGCCTTTCATTTCATGTTAGATATTGAGCATCTCTAAGCAGAAGCTCAAAACAACGGGTTTATATTTTTGCCAGCTGGCCTCTCTTCAGAAAGCACACACTATTGTTTGGTAAAATGTTGCCTGTGGCTCATTTTACTGCTAGCAAATAGGAATCACATTTGGGCAGAGAGAGACTACCAGTGTCTCCCAGATTCGTGAAGGAATGTGTACACCAACTAAACAAAAGCAGAAGAGCTGCTGTCTTCTGATGTGGGATGATTGTTCCAGCTTCAGGTGGTTTCTAAGCAGCTTGCAGTTAATGCTTGCAAGAACAGGCTGCACTGGAACAAGATGTTTGGGGAAGGGAGGGAAGAGCTCGTGAACGGCAGCTAGAAAAAGTTTGTTTGAGACCATATTTGCCCATCCAGCTGAACTGATTTTAAATTAAAAACAAACAAACAAACCAAAACAAAACAAAAAACCCACGAGGTTGAATCTGGAGTTATGGAAATGCAGAAAACTGCTGAAGATCTCATCCAGAAAATACTGTGGGTATCTGAGCCCAGGGTGCATGCACAGGAGAAGCTGCAGGACCCCTGCCATGCCACCCAGTCCCAGAGCACCTGGGGTTGCTGGGAAGGGCAGTGCAGTCCTGGACAGCTCAAAGACACAGTTCTTGTGCACCAGAAGAACTCGAGTTTAACAGCAAAGCACAGTTTAGTGTTCCCTGTTAAACAGCTGCCACAGCAGCAGAGGTCTTTGGGTTCCCACTGCTGCTTTGAGCCTTGCTCTTGATTCCTGTCTGTCACTATGTCTTCAAAGCTGTCCCCAGGCTGCATCCCCTTTGCATTTAGTAGAGTGTTGGCATCATTTATAGCAAGATGGTGGTGTGGTAGTGCTGTCAGACCTCTCCACTGGGGCAGGTCTTAGCTTATCAAATTTAAGTTCTCTGAACCAACCACGCTCTTACTGACTGGCAGGAGGATTTCTTATCAATGTGCCTTTTCTTACACAACAAAACAGGAATGTCAAGAACACAGCAAAATTCTTTCTCCTATGTTTGTCCTGAAGCGTGCGGAGTCACTGTCTGGCATGTGGGATCATGGCCGCAGCAGACAGGCCTGGCAGAACACACAAGCCACACATGCCCCAACTGCATTTTGCCATCCGTTTTCCTCTGATATTTTATCTCACAGTGCCTCCTAATCTACAGCACAAAGCTGATGACAGCTTTGTGTCACACTAGCAGAGGTGCAGTGTAAGGCTTCAGACTCACAGAAACATTCAGGTTGGAAAAGCCCCTCGGGATCACCAAGTTCAACCCACATCCCTACTCTACAAGGTGCACTCTAAACCATATCCCAAGCACCGCATCTTTTAGACACATCCAGGCTTGGGGACTCCACCACCTCCCTGGGCAGCTCATTCCAATCCCTGGCCACTCTTGCCAGCAAAAAATGTTTCCTAATGGCCAGTCTAAACCTACCCAGTGGCAGCTTGAGGCTGTTCCCTCTTGTTCTTTCACTAATTACCTGTGAGGATACATCAGCACAGTGCAAGGTTTTGGTTTTAGTTCTGATTTTCTGGTTTTGTTTGTTAGTTTGGTTTGCTTTGTTGTCTGGGAGTGGCTGATAGACACCACATGAGGTTAACCTATCTTACAGCCAAGAAGTGACAAATAGCTTGGAGAGATCTGATAAACCCTGGACACCTGTGCAACCAGCACTGGGGAACTTCAGACCATTTCAAATACATGTTGGATGCTGATTTGGTAGCAGCCAAAGGGGGGGGAAAAAAAGAATAGGTGGGGGGAGAAGAATTACAATTGGACCAAAAATCTCAAATTGAAGTCCATCTGTTTGCTTGAGTTGGGTTCCCCTACAGCATGGCAACCTATCTTTCCTCTGGCATATGTGCCTATAGGTAGACTAGATCCATTTCAGAATATAATGTAGCTTGCCAGCATTAAACAATGAAATGTTTACAGTTAGAATCTGAATTTATATTAAAAAGGGTGTCAAACTATGTTAGTTAACCACAATGTAAAGTGGGCACATCTAGCTAAGGCTTCCATCTGCTCCAGATACTTTATGTAACATTAGAAATAAAACACACAAGTGGAGTCTTGGCTTAGCAATGTCTCCTTTTCTTTTTTATCACCTTGAAACCTGGGAAAGAACCACTCCAGGTATCAGAATACGTTGGGGATTGAGCTGTTGGAAGGCAGCAAAGGGAAAAAGGATCTGGGGGTCCTAGTGGATGGGAGGTTGACCATGAGCCAGCAATGTGCTCTGGTGGTCAGGAGGGGCAATGCCATTCCTGGGTGGATTAGAAGGGCTACGGTTAGCAGGTCGAGAGAGGTTCTCCTGCCCCTCTACTCCACCCAGCTGACACCACATCTGGAGTACTGTGCCCAGTTCGGGGCCCCTCAGTTCAAGGGGGACATAGAACTGCCTGAGAGAATCCAGCACAGAGCCACAAAGACGATTAAGGGAATGGAACATCTCTCTTATGAGGAGAGCCTGAGAGAGCTGGGGCTGTGCTGCTTGGAAAGGAGGAGCCTGAGAGGGGACCTCATCAATGTTTATAAATATGTGCAGGCTGAGTGCCAGGAGGCTGGAGCCAGGCTCTGCTGGGTGATGCCTGATGCCAGGACAAGGGGCAATGGGTGGGAGTTGAGCCAGAGGAAGTTTCATGTAAATATGAAGAGGAATATTTTTCCCTGTGAGGGTGACAGAAGCCTGGGAGAGGCTGCCCAGGGGCATTGTGGAGTCTCCCTCTGTGGAGATATTCAAGAGCTGCCTGGATGTGTTCCTGTGTGATCTGCTCTAGGTGCTGCTGCTCTGGCAGAGGGGTTGGACTGGATGAGCTGTGGAGGTCCCTTGCAGACCCTGACATTCTGTGATTCTGCACAACAGTGGAAAGTCAGCTCTTATAATTACACAAGCTTACCATTTACCCCTCTAGTAAAACAATTTAATCATGCTTTTCCTGAATTAGCAAGCATAAGAATGTAATAAGGGTTGACAATGACATAGTGTGCTGCATAGTGACAAAAAGGGCAGAGGTGATGTAGCACTGCATGTCAGGAAGCACCCCCCTGTCTCCTGCAGTAACCATAGACAGCACATTTCACCTACACAGAGCCTCCCTTTACTTGAGATTAGTCTGAGAAGAGAGATAAGATTGACCTTGAACACTGATAACAATTCTAGACAGAAACTGGATTTCTTTCCTTTTCTTTTGTCTTTAATCCTTAGCAGTCAATGGAAGTTATTAAAGAATCTCAAAGTCATTGGTTACAAGATGTTTGTCAGTTGAGAAATGGGGGGAAAAAAATAGTCATAGTTAACAGTTTAAGTCTTGGACAGTAGAAAATCTATTGGGAATTTTAAAAGCACCTTAATCTCCACACAGCCTTTGGTAAAATGACACTGTCCTTAAGACAAGCCTTAATTAAGGCATGGCTTTTGGGAGAACTACCTAAACACTCTATTTTTTGTTTGCTTCAGCTCAGTAAAACACATTTTGTGTAGGAATTAAAGAGCTTTCATGCCACATTAAGACAAGATGGAGCACCAATAATACTGCTGTTCAGTGTTACAGCAGCCAAACGCGGCAGCTCCATTCTATCCTCTTGCATTTTTGTGCAGACATAATTTTCTCTTAATGATGAAACTAGCTAGGAACTGGGGTACTGAGTGGAAACGAGCAGATACTTGACTGCCAGTGTCAGGACATCCCACTTAAAACAGATTTCTGTTTCCCTTGAAGCCAAACTGCTAACAGGAGGTGTACACACTTTGCAAAATGCTGGCAGCTACTCAGCTAGACCTTGAGCTTTACTCTGTAGAGGGCCAACAAGCTTGTCTTGAAAGTCTGTCAGAACACAAATATCGAAATTTAAACTTTTGTTGGAATTTTTACAATGTACCACAGTTGCTGAGAACCTATATTTGGCCAATGGGCAAGTCCAGGCAGGTATCCACTGCTTGTTTGGGCAAGTTAGTTGTCATGGAAAATTAGCAGTATCCTCACTCCACACTATTCTTATCTTTAAACCCTGTCCGCAGTGCTCCTGTTGTCTAATAAACCTTTTCACTATTCATATATGCTCTTACAATACCACCAGAGGCAAAGAAAGCAAGGCCCTAAGAGTTTAAAAAGGGAGTCTGACTGAAAACTAACTCCTAGGGAAGTGCAGCAATTAATAAGTAACTACCAAAATAACATACTTCCAAATTCCCCCACACTTAAAAGATATTAAAACCCATGGGCTGGAAAATGACAGGAATTCTCCCTGCTTCAACAGGGAAACAGGAATATTGGGCAACACAACAGATCTGGTGTAGGTGATCCTGCATTGGATGTGTTCCTGTGTGATCTGGTGTAGGTGATCCTGCATTGGATGTGTTCCTGTGTGATCTGGTATAGGTGCTTCTGCTCTGGCAGAGGGAGTTGGACTAGATTATTTTTTGAGGTCCCTTCCAGCCCCTGACATTCTGTGATCCCGCTCTGGCAGGAGGTTGGACAGGATGAGCTTTCGAGGTCCCTTCCAGCCCCTGACATTCTATGATTCTCTTTGGATGCTACCACTGAGTTTCCTCTCCTAAATACTAGTGGGAAAAAAAAAACACAAAAAATCGAAAAACAAAACAGAACAAAAAAAACCCCAAACAAACAAACAAAAAAAAAAACCCAAAAAAATACCCAACATAAAAGGCACAAACGAGCACTGCAAATCAAACTACTATACAAAGGCATCATTATCTACCAGTTAGGTGTCCAGCAGTTTTCTTACCATGTCCCCTGAAATTATTCTGTGATTCTGTGTCCAGTTCTGGGCCTCTCAATTCAAGAAAGATGTTGAGGTGCTTGAACATGTCCAGAGAGGGGCACCAAGCCTGGTGAGAGGCCTCGAGCACAGCCCTATGAGGAGAGGCTGAGGGAGCTGGGGGTGTGCAGCCTGGAGAAGTGGAGGCTCAGAGCAGACCTCATTGCTCTCTACAGTCACCTGAAGGGAGGTTGTAGCCAGGTAGGGTTGATCTCGTCTGCCAGGCACCCAGGGACAGAACAAGAGGACACAGCCTCAAGCTGCACCAGGGCAGGTTCAGGCTGGATGTTAGGAAGAAGTTCTTCACAGAAAGAGTGATGGGGATTGGAATGGCCTGCCCGGGGAGGTGGTGGAGACCCCATCCCTGGAGGTGTTTAAGACGAGGCTGGATGAGGCACTTGGTGCCACGGTTTAGTTAATTAGAAGGGTTAGGTGATAGGTTGAACTCGATGACCTCTGTCTTTTCCAACCTGGTCAGTTCTGTGAATTTAGGCAGACTATGAGCAAGTCTCTGCCTTTATTAACCTCAAAATAATCGGTATAACAAAGCTTTCTTTATGGTTACACATGCACTGCAGCTGGATTCGGAGCAGGCCAAGGTTGCCATCAGACGTTGCAAGGCTGTTTACCTCCAAGCAAGGCCTTATGTTTCCAAACCCGAGATCACAAAGGTCGGTCCCGAGAGTTGCCGCTGGCGCCAGGCTGCGCGGCCTCCCGCATGCAGGCAGGGCTGCAGCTCGAAAAACCTGTATGTGTCTGAGAGGAAGGCAGTGGGGCTTTGACATCCAGCGAGCCGAGCATCTGTAGGGAACACTAATACTCTTCCGGGCACTTACTGACAAGCCCTGCTCTTCCAGTGCTGTCTCCTCAGCAACTCATGTCCACAAACGACAACACGGTTTGTTTGCGACGCTTTGAAAGCGGAGTCCGTAAATACAGCTGGGACGATGGGCAAGAGGAGGGGCACCAATGTCAGAAGAAAAAGCCGCCGCAAAGCACTGCTCGAGCCTCCTCCTTCCCTGCGGTCCGCCAGCGCTAGTCTCACAGCGCCTGCTGCTGCTAGGCCTTCGCCCTGTTTGTCCTTTAGCCCGGGCACCGCTTTACCGCGCGGTCTCCAGGCCGTACGACCGCTGGGCCTGGCAGGCAGCTCCGGCTGAACAGCCCCGCCCAGGCCATGGCCGCCTGTGAGCGACGCGGCCGTTGCCCCACTGCCTGGCAGCGGCGCGGCCGTTGCCCCGAGCCCGTCAGGGGGCGCTGGGGAGATCAACGGGCCGCGCCGTGCGGCGGCCAACATGGCGGCGTTAGGAGCAGATCGCGCTGCGGCGTGCTAGGGCCCCCGGTCCTCCGAGGGCCGGGCAGCAGAGCGGGCGCGGCTAGCGGTGCGTGGGGATCCCGGCTTGCTCGGGGCAACGGCCGAGGGGTCGCTCGGGGCTCGCTTTTCGAGCGCGGCGGCCCGGGTGCTGGGGGAGGAGCGGCCGAATCGCGGCAGGGCGCTCGCTCGGGGCCTGGTGCTGAGGGGAGGGCCGTGTCTTGTGCTGGCGAAGGGAGCGAGCACAGCGCGACGCTGCGCAAGAGGCTGTACAGAAACTAAGCTGGCAGCCCCGCCGCCTGCCCCCCTCTCTCTTCGTTTTTGGCGACTGCGGTGAGTCAGCGTCGGCCCGCGCCCCGCCTCGCCCCCGCGGTGACTGGGCAGCGCCGCCGCTGCTGGTCATGCTCAGGCATGTCGGGCCGCGGCCGGCGGAGGAGCTAAGCCCCGACTTGCCTCTTGGCAGCGCTATATAAAAGCCTGGCCCGGGTCGGCCCGGCCGAGATATCTGCTGCTGGAGCTCAGCGTGTGTGGTGGACAAGGGCACCGAGGTGAGTGGGCGCTGCTGGGACTGCAGAGCGCTGCGAGGTTCCCCACTCCTGGGCTGTCGCTGTACTCGGTGGGGAAAACCCGGGACGTGTCGCCGTATTCCACGTTTTGATCGGTTTTCTCCGCTTTAATTATTTGCAGGCAAATGTGCAATACCAAGATGTCGTCCCTTACGGATGCCGCTTCTGGCACCACTTCGGAGCAAGAGGCGCTGGTCAGTAAAACTGTTGGACGCGCGAGTTTGTCGTGGTTTTTGCAGCTTTGAGCTGCTAATTCAGGAGAGCTGCTTTGCTGCTCGAGTGATGGCTGGAGAAAAGCCAGGAAATCCGGTGAAGATGGCCCCTCTTTGAGCCTCTAATTGTGAAGCAAATCTTTGTCGTTCGTGGTTGAGTTGGGGTTGATGGTTTAGGTCTAGACTATTTCCTGGAGACCTCTGATGATCAGTTGCCTTTATTTTAATGAGAAGGATCTTCTGGTTATGGTAAGTATCCGGAGGGTGGAAGCCCGTGTGTTATACCAAGGAGTGAGTTAAAATTACATCCGTAAAACGATGGTCGAACTGGATTATTTTTGTAGAAAGGTAAAGCTTCAGAGTGTAGAGTGATAGCCACAGCAGACTGTTACAGGTTGATTTTTTTTTTTTCTTCTGTTTTTTAAAGTTACCATAATATGATGCTACCTGCTGTCAGATGAGTATGTACTTTATACTTGAAGGACAATAAAAAAGGGTTGGAAAGTAAAAGCGTCTGAACTCGTGGGTTTAATTCTAGATTCAGATATCTGAAACTGTTCCTTCATATATGTAGCTGACATTAGGAGTTCGATAAGTTATTGTTTGCTGCTTTTCTGAAATTAGCACTTGCCGCCTGCTCTGATTAGCACCTAAGAACGGGTGAACAGACCTCTAACGTTTTCCACACCTTGCTTGTTGGTCTCATTGTCTGTGATTCTTGAAACTTAATCGCTAAAACTGTTTAGTTTAGCAGGCTATTTGAAATGTAATTAAGCTCTCCCTACGCCCTTCACTTAAGTATTTCTTTCTGGTCCCATTATATTCTGTTTACACTTACCCTGTGAAGTGTTTCTTTTTTATTTTTCTCTTATTTTAGAGAATAAATTGGGATAGCTAACTATTAGGCAGTTCTTAGAATGGTTATGATACTGGTATAAGTGACAATACTAAACCAGATTGCTCTGGGAACCATTAGTGGCTCTACAGGAGTTTCCTTTATACTCGTGGCAGTCTTCCGCAATGTTTTCTCATGTTCTGCACTGGCACAGCTGCTTGTGGAACACTGCAGTGAATAGGATCAGGGCTGTGCTCTGGTCAGAAAAAAAAAACAAAATCGAACAACAAAACAAAAAAGCAAGGAGGGAAGGAGCTTTCGTTCATTTAGTTTTTAACTTTTCCCTCCTCTGCCTTGTTTTTAACTTTTCCCTCCTCTGCCTTGGAAATAGTCGCAGACTGGCTGCAGCTATGTGTTGGGACAGTGGGTGGGAGGCCGTTGGAGAGGTAGCAGAGATTGACATAAGATGGAAAGGACAGAGTGTGCTTCCCAGCTGAGGACAGGTCAGAGATAAAAAGCAACCAGCTGGCAAATGCAAAACTGCAGCCCTCCCTAGAAAGTGTCACGGGAGGAGACTAAGAAGGAGGCGGATTTGCTTCGTGGCTGCACTCTGGACCCGACAGTCGCAGTGGTCCTTTTGCCTTCCTCCCACCGTTAGGACTAAAGGAGTGAAGCTAAATTCCCCAGGAGGCAGACCTGTACTTGGAATTACCAAATTAACCCTGTAGCTCCAGTTCAGGATCTGTATGTGCTGGTGAAGACTGGGATTTGAGCTGGGATGGATGGGTTATGAAAAGTTTAGTATGATTTGGTTCATGTTATTCCAAGTTGAATTTAAGTTAAAAGCTTGAATACAGGTTTTAATGTTGTTGAGTGTGTTTATGTGGGATTAATAGAGAAGGAGGAAGCCAAACCTGCATGTTTTGTTTGGTAAATAATTGGTGCATACTGTTTTTGTTTACACAGGTTAAACCAAAGCCCCTGCTGTTGAAGTTGTTAAAGCTAGCTGGTGCGGAGAAGGACACTTTTACTATGAAGGAGGTGAGAATTTGTGACTACTAAAGGTAGATTACAGTGAATAGAGGTAGATTGTTCCTCTGTTTCGCATGAATGGGCACAGTGTAGTTCACAGCTTACCTAGAAGATACTGAGGCAAGGTCTTGTTATTCTGCTGGCTTGTTAGGTGATGTGGTTAGCAAGTTTTTTGAAATCTGAACAGGATTACCTAGTGGTCAGTAGTAGATTACTTGATGAGCCACAGGATATTAGAGGTTGGAAGGGACCTCTGGAGATCGTCCAGTCTAACCCCCCTGCCAAAGCAGGAGCAGAGAATCCAGCACAGGTCACACAGGAACACATCCAAACAGGGCTGGAAAAGCTCCAGAGAAGAAGACCCCACAACCTCTCTGGGCAGGCTGTTGCAGGGCTCTATCACCCTTACAGGCAAGAAATTCTTCCTCCTGTTGAGCTGGAAATTCCTGTGCTGCAGTTTCCATCCCTTGCCTCTTGTCCTATGCCACGGCACAAGTGAGCAGAGCCTGTCCCTTCCTTCCTGACCCCCATCCCTCAGCTATTTCGATCCATTGCTCGGATCCTCTCTCAGTCTTCTCTCCAAATTAAAAAGCCCCAGACCTTAAGGTAATCTGGGGGTTGTAATAGACAGGCAGCTGAATATGAGCCAGCAGTGTGCCCAGGTGGCCAAGAAAGCCAATGGCATCCTGGCTGGGATTAGAAATGCTGTGGCCAGCAGAAGCAGGGAGGTGATTGTCCCGTTAGGCTTGGCTTTGGTGAGGCCACACCTCAAGTATTGTGTTCAGTTTTGGGCACTGCAATACAAGGGAGCTGTGGAGGTGCTGGAACCAGTGCAGAGGAGGGCAAGGAAGCTGGGGAAGGGCCTGGAGAATAAATCTGATGAGGAGTGACTGAAGGAACTGGGGATGGTTAGTGTGAAACAGAAGAGGCTGAGGGCAGATCTCATGGCTGTCTGCAGCTACCGGAAGGGACATTGTGGAGAGGCTGCTGCTGGTCTCTTCTCACATGTAATTGAAGACAGAACAAGAGGGAATGGCCTCAAGCTGAGGCTGCGAAGGTTTAGATTGGACATTAGGAAAGAGTTTTTCATGGAGAGAGTTGTCAGGCACTGGAATGAGCTGCCCAGGGAGCTGGTGGAGTCACCAACCTTGGATGTGTTTAAGGGTTGTTTGGATGTGGTGCTTAGGGCTATGGTTTAAGGTGAATCTTGTAGAGTAGGGTTCGAGGTTGGACTTGGTTGTTCTGAGGAGCTTTGCCAACCTGGATGTTTCTGTGATTCTGTAAAGGGAGAAGAACAAATCTCCAGGAATTTAATTCAGTTTCTCTCAAACTGGAAACAACAGAACCTATGTATTTAATCTCTGTGTCTTTTATTTATTTTACAGGTAATATTCTATCTTGGACAATATATTATGTCTAAGCAATTGTATGATGAAAAACAGCAACATATTGTGCACTGTGCAAATGATCTCCTGGGGGATTTATTTGGAGTAACCAGTTTTTCAGTAAAAGAACACAGGTAAAATGGGATCTTTTTTTTTTTGCTCCCTGAGAGTCTGTTTGTGAAATAATGAAGAATAATGAGTATGGAGTTTTAAAACTCTTTACACCCTCAGAAATGGTAAGCTGTCTTTTATCATGACATGTACCTAACTTGTAACATCTCTTTCTTTATCCCCATCTAAGGAGACTATATTCAATGATATCCAGAAATCTGATAGCAATCAATCAACAAGGTAAGCTAGTTTGGGAGGAGCTTTTGTTTCAGGGAACAGTAGTAAGGAAAATAGAGCTTACATTGGTGCATCTTGGATGTACTGATCAGATTATATTAGTCTCTCCATAACTGGCTAGTTAGCCTTACATACAGCTGTCCCTACCAATCAGAACTAGTGAATCGAAGCAAACACTGTTTCTTGTGAGGGAGGGGAAAATAAAAATCTGAGTAGCATTTGGATGATTTTTGTCAAACCAGAACCAAAACAGAGTTCAGCACAAGAGGAGTAAATTGAAAAATTAAGTAATGTGTTTGTATGTTTTAAAGATAAAGCCCTTGACAACAACAGAATTTGTAATAAGAGAAGTTAGTTTCTTCAACTTGTGCCAGCAGTGAAGTCAGAACAAATGCCTCTTTTTATTCTTTCTGTTAGTGTTGTGTTGTAATTTTCCAGTCTCCACTTGGGGTGCATTTAGAACTGGCCACCCTTTAGCTATCCACATTCCTGTTTTTAAATGTCTGCGTGCTTAAAGAGGTAGCTTTCTTGTAACTGTGTGGGTAGCCACTCCCCAAGTAGAGAATTGCAACAGGCTGCCATCTTCCCTGCAGTATAAAACTCAGTATAGCTGTGATTGTTGACTAACAGTAAGAACCAGAAGTTAAAACAATGGAAACCACTTTGCAAATTCTGTGCTAAATCCATATTAGGATTCCCTTTGTTTCCCATTCTTCCTAAAGGCAAGTGTTCAGCTACTGAAGATGGGAAAAATGCTCTCTTTGTTATCCCTTATTGTTAGGCTTGCACATGTGCCTGTCAAGTTCTTTTCTTGAAAGATAATTTGTCAATTCAGGGTCTGCCTGGCAGTAGGCATATATAATTTGCAGTTAGTTTTCCTTGGCATCCTCTGAATTCAGCTTTCCTGTAAAGTGACAGCTAGTAAAATGTCCTTTGGAGAGGAAGAAGTGTCAAATACTTCCTGCCTATATTCTTTCAGATTTGCAGAATTCCAACTAATGCACAGCCTTCATTTGAAAGCACTCAATAAGAAAAACTGGAGCACCTTTGCAGTTGAGGTTTCTTCTCCAGTTTCCCCTTTCAGTAGCATTACAGGGAAAGTGCACCACACACCTGAAAAGCAAATTGTTGTTGTTCCATTGTTGTAAAATCTCTTTTTGCTTTAATGTGTTTGAGCCCACAATTATTTTTTATTTTTCCCTGCTTTATCTTTTTGGGTTTGGTTTCAGACTCTACCCTTGCTGACACACCTGAGAATGATAGCAGATTTCAACTCAAAGAAGAAAACATTCTTAAGGTGATTTTTTTAAAAAAAATTTTTCTTCCTTGTAATAAATTGTTCTGTGATGTCCCCTACAAAGAGAGACTGAGAGCCCTGGGGCTCTGAGCAATGTGTACAAATATTTGAGGGGTGGGTGTCAAATGGAGGAGGCCAGGCTCTTTTGGGTGGTGCACAGCAGTAAGCCAAGGAGCAGTGGATACAAACTGGAATAGAGAAGGTTTCAGCTCAACATCAGGAGAAACTTCTCTAGAGTGAGGGTGCCAGAGCCCTGAAACAGGCTGCCCAGAGAGGTTGTGGAGTCTCCTTCTCCGGAGACTTTCCAACCCCACCTGGATGCATTCCTGTGTGGACTCCCCTGGGTGATCCTGCTTTGGCAGGAGGGTTTGACTGGATGATCTCTGGAGGTCCCTTCCAGCCTCTAACATTCTGTGATTCTGTGTAAATCCTCTTCAGTTTTGTGTGATAATGTTAAAGGTTTAGTTGCATTTAGTTGATTCTGGCCTTTACCTCATAATATTTATGCTCAGGCTTACTTAGTGTTTTTGTCCACCAGGAATCTATGCAAGGATTAGAAGAGAAGCAGACTTCATCAACCGTGACTTCACGGCCAGCTACATCTTCTAGGAGGAGGACACACAGTGAATCTGGTATGTGCAGATTTATGATGCAGAGCTTTCAGTCTTAGGAAAAAAAATGCATTCTGCTGCCTTACTGTCTTAATTTTGAAAGATCGTGACGAATACTATTGATGTTTCTCTTGCTTATCTGAGAAAAAAATTCAAAGATGCCTTGCATTGCTCCAGTGTCACATTACAGTTTGGATCTCTAGAACTGATAGGAAGGTGATGGAATAACTTGTTCCACAGGCTTGCTAAACTTGTTCACATCAGCAGGACTTCATCAGTTGTTTTGTCTGGAGGATAAGAACATATTTTTAATCCTAGACTAGTCAAATTCAGTTCTTGGCAGCTGCAAGATTTTGCATTCTATTGGGCCTCTAAAACTGGATTTCAATTTGTGACAGACATCAAAGTTCTGGTAGCAACATAGTATGATATTGGATATGTTTAGTTACCTGACCAAACACTTCTTTAAGCATTTACATTAATAAAGCACTTCTGAAAACACCTTTATAAGCATCTTTATCATGGTTATTCAGTAATCGCTGACAATACACTTTGAAAACAGAGAACGTTTCTTCTGATAGCAAAAGGACAGCATAGAGCTGAACAAGTTCCTCAGTAGAGGTGTTCTCTGCAGTCCTACTTAGATACTGTACTGTGGAAATCTTACATTAGTTTGTTCCATCACTTCTGTTACCTGGGCAGTGAGAACCATCTGTCACTGCATAGAACTTCTTTTTCTTCTATTCCTCAGGAACACTTTTTAGCTCCTCAGGTGTTTTTTGTTTTTTTTTTTTTTTCGTTCTTCATAGGCCACTGTTAATGTGAGTCAGTCCAGAAATTGTGCTGCGTTGCTGAGCGGTTTTCACTAAATTAAAAGAACATTTTAATGTTGTAACATAAACTGATGAAGGGATGGAAAGTCTTGGTTAAGCATCATAACCTGGAATATTTAGGCATGACCCAGAGCACATAAGGTCCTGTGTTGTGCTTACTTATTGTAGGTTTGATTATTAACTCTTGCCTTTGCACCCGTTTATTAGTCTGTTACAGCCTTAAAAGTTCTTTTAATATAGTGTTTTTATATACACTTTTTTTCTAATTTATAGGAAATCTTCCTTTTAAAACCACTATTCTTGTTAAATTGGGATGGTAGCTGCTCCTTGGGAGCCGTTTATATAGTGTAATAGACACCTTGTGGTGGTACAATATCAGTACAGCATGGAGCCATGACAACTAAATGAGGACAACGATGGACAGGAGCAACCCTTGGGCCTGGGGTCACCAAATTTGGTGGGGCTCTCAGGGCGGAAAAAAAGAAAAAGAGAGGGGCTGAGCCAAGAAGCACCAAGGGAAAGTAAGAGAAGTCTCAAAGTATGTACAAGTGTTTTGTTCTCTTTTCTTTTACCTTGAAAGAGTCAAGACTTGAAGGCTCAGGATCGTCAGGGTGTGGTTTTTGCAAGGCAAGGGAAGAAGCTGGGCAATAGAGGGTGTGATCTGCTATAGGTGATCCTGCTCTAGCAGGGAGGGTGGACTGGATGATCTTTTGAGGTCACTTCCAGTCCCTGACATTGCGTGATTCTGTGGGTGGGTGCAGAAGGCACATCAAAGATCACATTCTGCGATTCTGTGCTCCACAACCTGCCTGAAAGTGCTCAAAGCCAGTTTGGATGACACCCCAGTGGGAGGTGTCCCTTCCTATGGTAGTGGGTTGGAACTGGCTGAGCTTTGAGGTCCCTTCCGACCTAAACCATTCTATGAATGTTTCACACTTTCATGTTTCTCTGGATTTGTCTTTCTTAAATAAGATTTTTGGTTCCTTCACTCTCCCCCGTAAAACAATACCAAAATGACTTCTTTTTTTGCCTCTTTAAATTCTTAATATAAGTCAATTATGTTTTAAACTTCTGTTAAGAACATTGAAAAGTGAACTTCTGCCTAGATTTTTTTTTTTTTTTGACTAATAAAAATTCTTGGATGTGCCCAGAAGAAAATTCTTCAGATGATCTGCACAGTGACAGAAGAAAACGCCACAAGTCAGACAGCATTTCACTGACCTTTGATGAAAGTCTCTCCTGGTGTGTAGTCAGTGGTCTGTGCCGTGAAAGAAGCAACAGCAGTGACTCAACAGATTCTCTTTCCATTCCTGTAAGTCAAAACAGAGATCACTTTTTTTTTTGTGGTACAAATACTGCAGATAGGCTTCTTAAAACATCCTGGCCTTGACTAAAAGCCTCAGTGTCTGAGGAAAGAAAAGAAGTTGAAAGAGAAGTTGGTGCATGGGTGGAGTGGGGTCTTTCATGCATCTGCTGATTAAAGCTGAAGGGATTTGGGTTGAAGTAATTAATTTTGATTATTCATTTCATACAGGATTCTTCCTGCTTGGCAAAGTGTTTGGGGGGAAACAAAAGTCAAATACTCCGTGTTACAACACAAATTACATCCCTTTAAAATGCTGAGAGAAGAAAAGCAGTCACAGACAGTCCACAACTCAGAAGAATTGGTAGCTCAAATAGAACTTTAGGAACTGTACCTGCTAGTGCCCTGAGGAGAAGCTGTACTCATTTTTGAAATCTTCACTGTGTTTGATTGTTATTTTCAGCAAGGACTGAGGCAGATTATCTGTGGTTAAGTCTAAGACACAAACTAACTGCTCCTAGTTGTATACTATACTTTGGACTGACAGAACTTGTGCTGCATCTGCACTCTTGCAGATGTAAGATTAGCAAAGTTGAGAATAGAGAATGTAGTGACACAGATGAAAGACATCATGCATCTGTTCTTTCACTTGTAGGAGAGCCTCTGTGAAGTAGCAGCTGCAGTTCTCAACATGGCTGTTGGTTGGCTACAGAGCCAACCAAAGGGTTTCAGATCTGGCTTTATTTTTGGCCACCTGTAATTTCATTTGTCTCATAAAAGATGTTCTGTCTAACAGCAGCTGGTGTTACTTCTTTCATAGCTGATTAAACTGAGTAGTTCATTTTTAGCTTACAGGTCATCTTAACAGTAATATTTCTGGATGTGGACTGGTGAGGCTAAATGTGTCCTTCCTCTCTTTTTTTCAGGATCTCGATGCCAGTTCATTAAGTGAAAACTCTGATTGGTTTGACCACAGTTCTGTTTCAGACCAGTTCAGTGTAGAGTTTGAAGTTGAGTCTATTTATTCAGAAGACTATAGCCATAATGAAGAAGGACAGGAGCTTACAGATGAGGATGATGAGGTATGTTTTTGGTTTGCTTGGGATTTTTTTGACTAAAGAGGTGATGAGAGTGGGAAGGAAACATCACAGAATCATAGAATGGTTTGGTTTGGAAGGGACCTTAAAGATCATCTAGTTCTAACCCCACTGGCATGGGACTCTCTTACTAGACCAGGTTGCCCAAGGCCCCTTGCTGCCAACCTTTGAACACTTTCAGGGTTGGGGCGTCCACAGGTTCTTCTGGGCAGCTTGTTGCACTGCCTTACTACCCTCACGGGGAGGAATTTCTTCCTCGTGTCTAGTCTAAATCCAGCTTCTTCCAGTTCAAAGCTATTACCCTTCTTCCTGTCACTACATGCCTTTGTGAAAAATCCCTCTCCAGATACCCTGTAGGTTCCCTTCAAATTCTGTAATGCTCTGCAGTCTCCTGGGAGCCTTCTCTTCTCCAGGCTGAACAACCCTAACTCTCTCCGCCTGTCTTCCCAGGAGAGTTGCTCCAACCTTCTGATCATCTTTGTGACTGTACCAGGTTAGGGTGGATCCCTCCCCTGGTAGGATAAACTCACCACGACACATACTGTGGTTTTTTTGTGAAGTCAGGGAAAAAAAAATATTTCCTATAGTTTAACAGTATAGGGAAAAAATTACAACTACTACAATATAATAACCTGAGGGAAGACAGGGAAGAGGTCAAGCAGCAGCAAAAGCAGCAGCAGCAGCCAGAACAGCGGCAGGGGGAGATAGCAGCAGGCACAGGCGAATCAGTGGAAGCAGCAAGGGGAAGGTACAAGCTGTGCTTCCAGACATAAAGCATTTGATGCTCCAATGAGATTATAGTAACTTATCCATTGTTGCCATTCTATGGCCTATCCTCAGAATGTTCACCTTGCAGCTTCCACCTCTAAGTTTTTCTCTGTTTTGAATTTTTTTTTTATGTCTGAGGTAGGAATCTAACTCAAACAGCCACCACAGTGACCCTCCAATTTAAAGGAATGCTTCAAGTTGAGATTCCAACAGAAGTAGTGACTCTGCAGGTTTATTTCAGGACTTCATAGGCTATGTCACAAACTGCACCCAGTTATCCTTTAAATCAAATCAAGTGCCTGTGCAGTTGGGTCACCATTACAGCCCCACCAGGCAGAAGCTGGGATGGTGCTAGGCTTATCTGCAGGCTCTGAAACAGGCTCTTGACAGCCTGAAAAATTGAGAGTAGCTTCACTCCCTGGCTGTTGGAGTTAATGGCAGTCTGTGTGCTTGAGTCTGCTGCTGCATTTGTACTTCTAGAAGTATGTGTTGAGCTTTGACAATAGTTCTCATACTGAGAGAACACTTGGCCTAGTAAGTCCTTGCAGAGAGGTGAATGGTTGCCTCTGTGAATCTAAATGTTTGTCATAGAGATGCTGAAACACAAGTTGAGAGATTTTCATTGGTAGGTAAGAAGGACAGCAATCACCATTTTACTGTCTAGGTATGTGGGCAAGAAGGATATGGACCTGCTGG
>VWYK01117035.1:0-14705 GCA_013399775.1 Semnornis frantzii | reverse complement strand
TGAACTTCATGAGGTTCTCCTCCGTCCTCTTGCCCAGCCAATCCAGTTCCCTATGGGGGGACCCATATGAAGGGTCCCTATGGACGGATCGTAGAATCATAGAATGGTAAGGTTGGAAGGGACCTCAAGGATCAGCTAGTTCCAACCCCTTCCCATNTAGAATCATAGAATGGTAAGGTTGGAAGGGACCTCAAGGATCAGCTAGTTCCAACCCCTTCCCATAGGCAGGGACACCTCCCACTAGTACAGGCCACTCAAGGCCTTGTCCAATCTGGCCTTGAACATCTCCAGGGAGGGAGCAGCCACAAGCTCCCTGGGCAACCTGTGCCATCTGAGCTGGTCCGGTAAATTTTAATTGCAGGAGCCTAAGCAAAGTTCCTAACTCACCACACACCTGCACCACTCAGCTTGGTATCATCTGCAAACTTGCTGAAGGTGGCTCAATCCCACTGTCTATAGCACTGAAGAAGATACTGAACAGCAATAGTCCCAGTACAGACCCCTGAGGGACACCACTTGTCACCCATCTCCATCTGAACATTGAGCTGTTGACCACTACCCTCTGAATGCAACCATCCAGCCAATTCCTTAACCACTGGACAGCCTACCCATCAAATCCATCTCTCTCCAGCTTAGAGAGAAGGATGGTGTGGGGACTGTGTCAAAAGCCTTGCAGAAGTCCAGACAGATGACATCTGCTGGTCTCCTCGTGTCCACTGATGTTTCCATTGTAGAAAGCCACTAGGTCAGCCAGGCAGCCTCAAATCACCTCCCTGTCCTCCACATGCCTCATCAGAGCTTTCAGAAGAATCTGTCCCATGATCTCCCCAGAAACAGAGCTGAGGCTGACAAGTTGGTAGTCCCCAAGTTCCTCCTTTCTACCTTTTTTAAAAACGGTCACAAAACTTCCCTTCTTCCAGCCTCCAGGGACCCCATCTGACTGCCAGGACTTTTCAGCTATCATGGAGAGTGGCTTGGCAATTCCATCAGCTAATTCCTTCAGGATTCTGGGATGCACCCCATCGGGTCATCTAGACTTGTGTAATGTTCAGCTTCCTCAGTTAGTCCTAAACCTGATCTTACCTTACAGTTGGAGAGACTTTACCCCCCTGGTCCTCACTTAATGGTCTATCAGGAAATGCCAGCCATCCACCACCTCAACACCTGACTCCATCATCTCTGGTAGCAGCACTTAGAGCCAGTTAACCAAGTGCTCCAAGTCCAGCACTGTGTATTGCTGGGAGCTTTAGAATTGTTGGCCAGTGTAACAATTAGAGGCTGTCACATATGAATTTTAATCACTTGCCCCCTTTCAAGCTGTTTGACATGCAAAGCAACTCTCTGCAAAGCACCCACTTTGGGAAAAGCTTCCATCTGAAGCAGAGTTTGAACTCCTGTCCTAATCACAGTGGACATTTAGATGCTTTGTGAACTATTTTGTTCAAAAAAGGGACCAGATGTTGTCGCACACTCCCTGCAGCCTCTTGTCCAGCTGATTTGCAGCGTTTTTCTCCCCTATTGTTCTTTTCCCTCCCCCCTTTTAAATGACATTCCCTGATGATGGGATAACTGCAGACACATGACGTGGCAGAGATTTACAGCCACCCGTGGAGATGTGTCCATTCCCACCTGGAGATGTGTCCATTCCCACCTCATGGACACTGCCAGCTTAAGGCAGGTGAGAAAGCACAGGACAACTTCACTGACACTGGCACACTAGCAAACATCTTAAGTTGTATGCTGGCACTCTGTCTCCACATGGCCATGGTGTACTAGAGCCTGGAGAATTAAAGAAGCTAACAGTCTCCCACTCTCCTCATTTCACACAGAAATATTGGGCAATTTCTCCTGGCCATCTGCTCAGTCACATTCAGTGACTCCACCACTGCCTTCAGCAGCCTGGTCCAGGCCTCGACAACATTTTAGGGGAAGAACTTATTCCTACTGTCCACATCAAACCTCCCCTGATGCAACTTCAGGCCATTGCCTCTTGTCCTATCACTTGATCCCTGGAGAAGAGACCAACCCCCACCTGGGTCCAACCTCCTTTCAGGCAGCTGTAGAGAGCTAGAAGACCTCCCCTTAGCCTTCTTTTCTCCAGGCTGAACAACTCCAGGTCTCCCAGCTGCTTCTCACTAGCCCTGTTCTCTGGACCATTCCCCAGCTTTGTTGCCCTTCTCTGGACACCCTCCAGCCCCCTCAATGCCCATCTTGTAGAGAGGAGCCCAAAACTAAATTCCAGATTTCAGGTGTCACCTCACAAGTGCCAGTACAGGGGCACAATCCCTGTCCTGCTCCTGTTGGCCACACCATTACTGATGCAAGACAGGATGCTGGTGGCATTCTTGGCCACCTGAGTACACTGCTGGCTCTTCATCTGGCTGCCTGTTAACATCCCCAGGTCCTTTCCTGCTGGGCAGTTTCCAGCAACTCTGCCCCAAGCCTGGAACATTCATGAGGTTGTTGTGACCAGGTGCAGGACCCAGCACTTGGCCTTGGCCCATAATCCAGCTTGGCCAGATCTCTCTGTAGAGCTTCCTGACTCTCAAGCAGACCAACACTCCTGCCCAATTTGGTGTCATCTGCACTCTTACTGAAGGTGCTTCGGTCCCCTCATCCAGATCATTGATAAAGATGTTAAACAGAACTGGCCCCAGCCCTGAGCCCTGGGAAACACCACTGGTGACCAGCCACGAACTAGATTTAACTCCATTCCCCACACTGTCTGGGCTGGTCAGTGAGCCAGTTTTTACCCAGAGAAGCATCCACCCATCCAAGCCACAAGCTGCCAGTTTCTCCAGGAGGATGTTGTGAGAAAGTATCTAAACCTTTATTAAAGAAGTCCTGCTCAATGCACTACCTTCCATCACACAGGAGAGAGACACCATTCATATGCTTTGCTTCAGGAGCTCTACCACTCCTCCTCCTGCCCTGTAGAGCTGAAAGCCTGGATCAAGCTGCAGAGAACACAGTGTCAACCCAGAAGCTTTAAGATTTTAAATACAGTGTGCTGCATTTTAAGGTACACTTCAAATAACCCAGCAGATCCCTATAATCAGGTTCCAATCTTCTCTCAGCCCCTCTGAATCACTCTTTTGTGCCCAAACCTGCAATTACCATAATACCAGGCCCAGAAAGCACAAGAGCAGGGCTGAACAACCAGTGTCTTGTGTAAGAGCTTTGAAGGTGGTTATTTACATGTCCCCGTGCAAGCACAGTGCTGCTAATTGCCTGGGACGGCAGTTATCAATTATAGGTGGCTGTCGAAAGTAGATTTCAAAGAATCACAGAATGCTTTAGCTTGGGAAAGGACTTTTAACACTCATCTAGTCCAGCACCTCTGCAGGTACCAGGGACATCTGCAACTAGAGCAGGTTGCTCACAGCCCCAGACAACCTCATCTGGGATATTGCCAGGGACGGGGTATCTCCCACCTCTGGGCAACCTGCAACACCCTCACTCTCAAACATTTCTTCCTCCTCCCCACTCTCAATCTCCCTCTTTCAGTTCAAATCATCACCCGTGTTGCGGTCTGTCACAATAGGCCCTCAGAAAAATCTTGTCCACAGCTTTCTCAGAGGCGCCTTTAAGCACTTAAAGGCTGCCAGAACGTCTCCTTGGAGCCTTCTCTTCTGCAGGCTGAACAAGCCCAACTCTCTCAACCTGGCCTCCCAGCAGAGCCCTTCCAGCCCTGCCAGCAGTGCTGTGGCCTCCTCTGGCCCTGCTTCCAACAGGTCCCTGTCTATGCTGTGCTGAGGAGCTGGCCCCAGCACTGCAGGGTGGGTCTCAGCAGAGCACAGCAGAGAGGCAGAATCCCCTCCCTGCCCCTGCTGCCCACATTTCTGGGGATCAGCACAGGACAATGCTGACTCTGGGCTGGCAGCGCTTGGTGCGAGCTCATGCTCAGCTCTGCACCCAGAGCGTCCACAAGGCCTTCTCCATAGGGCTGCTATCCTGACCTTCATTGTCCAGATTGTGTTGGCAAAGGAATTGCCCCAATCCGGTGCAGGACCTTACATTTGGCCGCCTTCATCATAATGAGGTTGATACCATCTCACTTCTCAAGCTTGCTCAGGTCCCTCTGTATAGATCCTATCTCTCAGGTGCATCAACTGCAACACTCAGATTTACTCCAGTAAAAGGAGAGCAAAATTGAGCATCTCCAGCTACAGCTGTCTCTTAATCTACTGCCTGCAAAGTGACACAGGGATGTGGGAAATCACCACAGACTTCATCAGAAAAGTGATTGCCTGGTATTTTAGACATATGTCCAGGAAAATCCACGGGTTCTGTCCACACTGGCCAGCAAAATTCCCACATCTGCTGACAAAAATGTCCAGTTTGCTGTTTAGCCTGGATTCATGAAACAAGCACACAGTCCTCTTTCACTGGACACCTCCCTAAATCTCCACATCCTCCTCAAAGCAGCTGCATTCAAACCTGAAGCACTTGCAAAAAGTCTGAACTACATTCTGGAGGCAGCTTGGCTACAACCCATCTGATCTCAACCCACGGCAGTGCTTCTCTATATGTATCTCTGGATTGAACTCTAGCTCACATTTGATTAGAAATGGATCTTAACTCGACACTTTCAGCCAAGACACAGTAGAAGAGAGGCTGCAATTCTCCCATAAGTGGTTCAGGGCTTACTCCTGCCGTGAAAAGCCAGAGCGGTATAAAAGTCAAAGCTATGAGAGGCCACACAGATACAATAAAACAATTCGGAGCTTCCTCTTACATTCTTTTGTAGATCATGGATTATCTGGTAAGACCAAAATACTGTATCTGTCTTCAATAACACAACAAAGAGAAGTAAAACTCATACTTTGGTGAAGACGATGCTTTGAAAGACCCATAAATACCTCCAAATACTTGCCAGTCACTACCTCGAGTCGGTGTCTCTGATAAAATAACTAACATTATCTTCTGGGTTCAGTCTGATTATTTCACAAAATCATCTGAAACATGGTTTCCTCCAAGCTATTAAACATGACATTTGCAGAGTGGTTTGAATTTATTCCAGGAAGCTCATCCAAGCAGCAACAGGAGAAGGATCCTGCTCTGAATCACAGCTGAACTGAACCCATGAGGACCAGAGAGATCCCTATCCCGGCCAGGAATCTCAGTAGCCCATAATGGTGTCAAGTCATTAAGCAGAATTAATTAGAAACACCTGACCTCAAAGGCATTTCACAGAATCACAGCAAGGTCAAGGTTGGACGGGACCTTTGTAGATCATCCGGTCCAACATTCCTGCTAAAGCAGGGGCACCCACAGCAGCTTGCCAAGCATCACAACAGCCACCTGGGGCTGGAAGCTCTCCAGAGAAGGAGACTCCACAACCTCTCTGGGCAGCCTGCTCCAGACCCCCAGCACCCTCACAACAAACGAGTTTCTCCTGCTGTTTCAGGTGGAACCTTCTGGCTTCCACTTTGTGCCCACTGCACTTTGTCCTGTCACTGGGTACCAATGACAAGAGGCTGGCCCTATCCCCTTGCCCACCCCCACACTTTTATCTCTTGCTGAGCACTGATCAGATTCCCTCTGGGGCTGCTCTTCTGCAGGTTCAACATCCCCAGGGCTCTCAGCCTTTCTTCCTCACAGAGATGCTCCAGGCCCTTCAGCACCTTTGCAGCCTCTGCTGGACACCCTCCAGTAGTTCCTTGTCTCTACTGAACTGGGGAGCCCCGTTCAAGTTCATTTCAGTGTGAAACAATTTTGCACCATGCAAGGCAGGTGGCTGCAAGAACCAAATCCTGCAGAACAGAGGGAGAGCTTACAGCAATCATAGGTGAAGATAACCACCATGATGAGAAGATTCCAAACTAACCTGGGGATAAAAAGGATGACAGACAACCTCATTTTGACAGCATAGAAAACTATCAGGAATCTTCTCTTTAACTGCTAATTTAGAATAATTTTCCTTGGAAGAGACCTTTGAGATCAAGTCCAACCATAATGTGCAATATTTAACTGGCTCTTAGCCTGCTTTAGATCTGATGGTTCCATCTGACCTTGTTGACCGAGTGCCTGCTCACCTGGCCATCTGCTTGTAGGCTTCCTCTGCCACAGCAAAGATGTGAGGATCCATGTCCCCCACATTTTGGCCACTGTAGGCATAGATGACATCTTGCTCATAGATAGGCAGCTGCTCGTATGGATTGATGGCAACGAGCACGATACCTTCAAACAGATAAAGAGAGAGAGGTTACAAACCAAGAAGAGTTAATAATTCAGGCTTTTCAGGACTCATATTAGCTGTTCCAATCAATTCTTTTAAATATGATGCTTGGAGGGAGAAAAAAAAAAACCATGAGAGGTGAATAGGGAAGGACTCATAATTCTTATCTCAGCATCTCCTTCAAAGCACTGTGCTTGGATAGAAGGCAATAAGCTCCTGTACGGCTACAGAGAGGGGCAATAGAATTGGTGAGAAGAGCAAAATTTCATTAATCTTCATTGTGTGAAGCTGAATTTTGCAGGAGCGGAGAGAAGGGCTAAACAGTGCCTGAGCCACCACTTCAGAAAAGCAATTCCTTTTCAACCAAAGCCCTGCAAGACCCAAACAAATATCCCGGATTTTTTTCCCTGGCTTAAATTCTGAGTAAAAGCTCCTAACAAAGCATGCACTCAAATCAGAATGAAAGGCATCAATCACAGGAAAGGAATGCCAGGGCCTGCAGGAAAGTTTTAAAGTCCCTTTCCTCTCCAGCCCTAGGAAGGCTCCATCTGCTGGGACGAGGCATTGAATTAATATGAGGCAAAGCCACATGTGGTGCTACCCCTGAGCTTGAAGGAGCTGCTCTGCACCCTGCAAAACTGAAGCATTCACAAGTTGCACCTGAAAAGTAGCTTAAGGCTTTGAAAGTTTGAAAGGGAAACTGCCCACTTGTACACAGCATTGGTGAGGCCACACCTTAAATCCCGAGTTCAGTTTTGGGCCCCTCACTCCAAGAAGGACGTGAAAGTGCTAGAGGGTGTCCAGAGAAGGGCAACAGAGCTGGGAAAGGGTCTGGGCAACAGGGATGGTGAGGAGCAGCTGAGGGACCTGATGGGTATTCAGACCTTCTCGGTTTTTACAACTCCCTGAAAGGAGCTTGGAGCCAGGTCAGGGTTGGTCTCTTCCTCCAAGGAACAAGTGATAAGACAAGAGGAAACAGCCTCAGGTTGCACCAGAAGAGGTTTAGGCTGGACATGAGGAACAATTTGTTCCCCAGAAGGGCTGTCAAGGCCTGGCCCAGGCTTCCCAGGGCAGTGGTGAAGTCCCCATCCCTGGACTGATTTCAAAGTCATGTACACAGTTTGACCTGGCAGTGTTGGGCTCAATGATCTTTAAGGTCTCTTCCAAGCAAAACAATTCTATGATTATATTACCAGGAGCTCTGGAGCGCTTGTGGTTGGTGGAAGTGGGTGTTGTGCTCCAGTCACCAAGTCAGGGCTCAGACATGCTCAAATCACAGCAAAACACCTCTCAAACTTACAGCCAACACTAGGACACACAGAATCATAGACTGGTCTGGGTTGGAAGGTAACTACAAAGCTCATCCAGTCCAAACCCCCTTGCAGTCAGCAGGGTCATTCTCAACTAAATCAGGTTGCCCAGAGCCCAGTTGAGCCTCACCTTGAATATTTCCAGGGATGGGGTCTCAACCACCACCCTGGGCAACCTGTTCCAGTGCTCCTCCACATAACTTAACCCATGTGAAAACCAAAGGTCAGCTAAGCCTCATCACCTGCCCTCACAGGATATTGACACAGCAACTCCACTTCACTGAGCCCTACCCCCTATCTGTTCACATCTTGGTTCATTCAGGGTCATTAATCTCTTTTGTCACTAAAAACACACCTCACAGCCACAATGCTGAAGGTCTGTGTGTGTGCCTCAACACCTGCTGCCAGGTCAGCACTTTTCTCCTTCCTGACTTAGCTGTAATCAGAGCAGAAACTGTGACTGATGCACTTGTGCAGAGCTCTGCAGCCCAAACCTGTGTATCTTCATCAGCATGATGCCATGCTCAGGATGATCATAAACCTTTCATGAGAAGCTGCACTAATGAAACATGACTGGTTTTGGATGGAAACAGGCTTGCAGCTGACTGGCAGCACACATGCAGCTGTAGAAGGCTGCAAGTCACACTATAGTCTAACATTACGCATCAATCCAAACCCAGAGAAAGAGTCATAAACAGGTCCTACAGTCATGGATGTCACAGGTATTAAAGTGTCCTCCTGCCAAGCCTCTCCTCAGCAGCAGTTACAGTGCTTCCTGACAGGTGTACATACCAGCCACACAAGTCATCTCATGCACTTCACTGCAAAGCTGCAGCTGCTTGGTGAGGGAATCATCTGTCTCCACCACTACTACCAAGGTCAGCTTGAGCACCAGCACAAGGGTTCCCTGTTCAACATTCTCCAACAGAGTGGAAGTGGCTGAAGTGCCACCGCCTTGTTCTTAGGTTGCAGTTTATTGACATCCACTCCTAGGTAACAGCTGTCTTGAATGGGTTTGGAAGCAACACAGAATCATAGAATCGTTTTGGTTGGAAGAGACTTTTCAGATGATCAAGTCCAGCCATTAACCCAGCACTGCCAGGTCACCACTAAACCATGTCCCTCGACACCACAGCTACACAGCTTTGAAATCTCTCCAGAGTTAGGGACTTCACCACTGCGCTGGGCAGCCTGGGCCACGTCTTGCCAACCATTTTTGGGAAGAAATTCTTCCTCATGTCCAGTCTAAACCTCCCCTGGGTCAACTTGAGGCTGTTTCCTCTCACCCTGCCACTTGTTTGGAGACAAACCTTCACCTGGTTCCAGCCTCCTTTCAGGGAATCATAGAGAGACAGAAGGTCTCCCTTCAGCCTCCTTTTCTCCAGGCCAAACAAAACCAAGTCCTACAAGACTTCAGCTCCAGGCCCTTCACCAGGTTTGTTGCCCTTCTCCAGTATCGGTACAGGGGAACAGTACCGAGTACAGGGGAGCAATCCCTTGCCCTGTTGCTGCTGCCCACACCATTGCTGATCCAAGCCAGGATGCTGGTGGGGAGGTCACCCTCCCCAGGAATGACAAACCAAATCCACGCTGGTTTGAATTTAAGAGGTAGGTGATTCCAAAGTCATTAAGAAAATGCAGAAAACAACAGTGTAGAAAGAGTTTTTCAGGACAAAACCCTGCTATAGAAATTTCTCAGCTGGATTGCACCTTTCTGGCATGCTGCTGTTCTGCAGTGATTTGTTAGGTCCTACATTTTTTGCTTCATGCCACCAAGACCATGGCAAAGCTGGCCCCAAACTTATCTGATGAGGCATTTCCACCAAGAGGATTATGAACTTGGGAGGTTCACAGGACACCAACCCTTTAAATCTACCTCTTATTTTGCAGCCAAAAGCTTGTTGGTACACATCTATGTCTCCCACCAACCCTACACTGATAGGCCCTGGACCTTCCCTGTGTTAGTGGTCTCAAAGGGTTTCTGTGTGGACATGCTCTAACACGCTGCTTTCCAGGAGCAGAATTTGCAGCCTAGGCACTCACCACAGTATGTGTAGATGTGGTTGGACTCGAGGAACCTGACTTTGAGGTTGTGGAGGACTGCAGGCTCATGCAGGTAGCTCAGGGCCGTCAGGTCATTCTCGCCCACCAGGATATCAGGATTGCGCAGGAAAGGCAGGTCCTTCCCTTGGAGGTCAAGGGGATATTCATAGAGCTGAAGAGACACACATGAGAAAGGTGAGAACACAAAAACATCTCCTTTAATGTTTTATAAACCAAGGATATCTTCAGCTTCGTACAGCCAACACTGGCACTTCCTGCTCTATTTGGAGTGAAGTCACAGAATCCCAGAATGGCTCAGGTTGAAGAGACATCAGAGATCATCTACTCAAACTTCCCTGCTATGGGCAGGGACATCTCTCAGCTAGACTCAGCTGCTCAAGGCCTCATCCAATCTGGCCCTGAACAACCCCAGGGAGGAGGCATCCACAGCCTCCCTGGGCAGCCTATTCCAGAGTCTCACCACCCTTACACTGAAGAACTTCTTCCTAAGATCCAGTCTAACCCTGCTCTCCCTTAGCTTCAAACCATTCCCCCTTGCCCTGTCTTTAGACACCTTCATGAAAAGCTCCTCTGCAGCCTTCCTGCAGGATCACTTCAGCTATTGGAAGGCAGCTCTAAAGTGCCCCTGGAGTCTTTTCCTCTCCAGGCTGAACAACTTCAACTCCCTCAGACTGTCCTCATAGCAGAGCTGCCCTTGAACAATCTGACCTAGTGGAATGCGTCCCTGCCCATGGTTGGGGGGGTCTGGAATTAGATGATCTTTAAGGTCCTTTCCCCCGGCTCCATCAGTCTGTCCTCACAGCAGAGGTACTCCAGCCCTTGGATTATCTTTGTGGCTTTCTATGGACTCCCTCCAACATCTCTGTGTCCTTCTGCTGGGCAGGATTGGAGGTGAGGTCTCAGCAGAGCAGTCTCAAGAGGCAGAATCCCCTCTCTTGCCCTGCTCCCCACACTCCTCTGGATGCAGCAAGCATATAGCTGCCTTCTGGGCTGCATGAGAGCACTGCTGGGGAGCTTCTCAGCACCAAACACCACCAAGTCTCTTTTTTCAGGGCTGCTCTCAACCCACTCTGCATCCAGCCTGGATTTGTGCCCAGAGTTAGGCTAATCTAGATGCATTACCTTGCACTTTGAGTTGCCAAGCCTCCTGCAGTTCCCTGAGACTGTGTGATCCTGCCATGCCACACTGCCAAAAGATGGGACATCCCCTTGGAAAACAGCTTTGAACTGGCTGGTGGATGGCCACTGAAGGTCCAGACACATGTCAATCCTAGCACACTGAAGTTGTTTCCAGAGGCAGATAAGCTTTAGCCAGGGCTGAGCAGTAACAAGTACCATGCAGAAAACCACACCTTCACCTGACCTGAGAATCTTCCAGCTCTTTGAAGAACAGCCTCATTTCAAACTAGACCAGATTCTTCCCATCAGAGCGATATCTCAACTAATTTTTAATGCAAGATACTTTTATACTCAAATTCTTACAGCCCCTTCAGGCAGAGAAGGGCAAGGAGAAGCACAGACCCTGCTGTTCTGCTATCTGAAGAGCCAGGTTATGTCGCTGAAGCAGACGGATGTCCATATGCTGTGCCTGACTCATCCCCAAACCAGCAGCAGAGCCACCAACTACAGGGGAAGCAGAATTTGCTTCCTTGACAATGGAGGGGGCAAAAAATCCCTCGGATGTTGATTGCAACAGGGTGTCTCTAATAGGTCCTGATGTTCAGCTCCCAGCACAATGGAAGAACTGTCTTGGTGGGCTACAAGATCACCAGGAGTCAGCAAGGACAAGAAAGGCAGTGGTCTCCTGGGGTGCATTCAGAAGAGTGTGTCCAGCAGGCTGAATGAGGTTTTTCCTCCCCCTCTATGCTGCTCTGGTGAGGCCACATCTGCAGTATTGTGTCCAGTTCTGGGCCCTCCAACTCAAGAGAGACAGGGAACTACTGGAGAGCTGGAGAGAGGCCAGCAGAGGCTACAAAGATGCTGAGGGGCCTGGAGCATCTCGGTGAGGAGGAAAGGCTGAGAGCCCTGGGGTTGTTGAGTCTCAAGAGCAGCCCTACAGGGGATTTGATCAGTGCTCAGCAGGAGCTAGGAGACCCTCTAGTGAGAGGCAACAGGATGGTGCCAGACTATTGTCAGTGGTGCCCAGTGACAGGACAAGGGGCATGGGGCACAAACCGGAACCCAGGAGGTTCTGCCTGGACAGGAGAAACTTTTCTGCTGTGAGGGTGCTGGAGGCCTGGAGCAGCCTGCCCAGAGCAGTTGTGGAGTCCTGTTCTCTGGAGAGCTTCCAACCCCTCCTGCCCGTTGTGATACTGGGCAAGCTGCTGTGGGTGCCTCTGCTTTAGTGGTGAGGGTTGGACTAGATGATCTACAGAGGTCCCTTCCACCTCCTGTCAGTCTGTGATTCTGTGAATCCCAGTTTCCATGACCATTGCATGAGCGGATCACTGCCCGTGCAAGCCGCACAAGAAAAGCTGACCAAAGGACACTGAGGCAGGCTCACACGGGACATGTCTGAGAACCTCAGGCTTTGTTCCTACTCCAGATCCACACTTTCAACACCGATTTGAAAGAGGTTGCACTCAGTCCCACATCTTAACGGCAAACACACCAGGGATTTCTTCTGATATCTTAAAAAACAGCTCTTCACGCAGAAGCCTGCTCTTGCATACGGAGTGCAGCCGGAAACCACAAACCCCGTGAAAATTCACTGAAAGCACAAGGACAAAAGAGAAGCATTGAGCAGTTGGATAATGCATGTTGGCTGCTGAGAACAAAAGCCTTTCAACAGTTTGCAGTCCCCTGAAGATATCAGTGCTTGGTGTCCCTATCTGATGCACATGTGTGCTGTTCCCCTTCACTGAAGCTTTTCAGCCCAACGTGACTTGGGTCTGGGCAGGGTTTTTGTTCAGAAGAGCATCAAGCAGGGGTCTAGGGGAGCATCTGCATTAAGCAGTGGTCTGTGAGATGTTCCTGTGTTTCAGCATGACAGTGACACAGTTATTAAGCTACCAGTTACAAGACTTCATAATTGCAGAATAGAATGGAGTCATAGAATAGAATCTTGAAGGCTGGAAAAGGTCTCCGAAATCATCAAGTCCAACCATTACCCCAGCACTGCCAATTCCACCACTAACCCATCAGCATCACTATGTCTACATGACTTAAAAAAACCCTCAGTCATGGGGACTCCACCACTGCCCTGGGCAGCCTGGGCCAGGGCTTAACCACTCCTTCAGCAAAGGTATTCTTTATGTCCAACCTAAACCTCCCCTGGGGCAATTTGAGGCCATTTCTTCTCATCTTGTCACTTGCACCTTGGGAGAAGAGACCAAATCCTCACCTGCCTCCAACCTCCTTTCAGGGAGCCGTAGAGAGCAATGAAGTCTTTATTTAGCCTCCTTTTCTCCAGGCTGAAGAACCCCAAGTCCCTCAGCTGCTCCTCACCAGCCCTGTTCTCCAGACCCTTCACCAGCTTAGTTGTCATTCTTTGCACATGTTCCAACCATCTTTTAATCTCCTTCCACTGGCATATTGCTGACCCTAAACTCAGATGGACAAAAGCTCTGCAAGACTTCTTAACTTCCTTGGTTTCAAGGGAAATATCCAGATTAAAAAGAAAAAAGATCTCCCCACTCTCCCCCAAAGGTTAAAACTGCTGAACACCTTAACCAGAAAAGACATATGGAGCTTGAAGTGCTCAGCAGTATGTGCAGATCCACTGCAGGGGGAGGAAGAATGTACTGTGTATGAGATGGGCACCCACCTGCACCCAGGCACCCCAAAAAGGGTACCCATTAGTGCCGCTCATGAAGCCTGCCCTAGAGTTGAAGGCTGCCCTAGAGTTGAAGCCTGCAGTGCTTTTCCCACCCACCACCAGCCTCTTCAAAGGCTTGAGCATAGGTGAGCATGCTTTGGTAGAGGGTGTTGGACTAGATAACCTCTGGGAGTCCCTTCCAATGCTCACCATGCTGAGACGCTGTGGTTGCTGTTTGGACTCTCCAAGGTTTCTATCAGAAGCAAGAGAAAAAGCATGTAAAAAAACTTGCAACAAGGGTCACCTCTGTGGCACCCAGTGTTGTTCCTAGGCAGGGACAAGCTGGGGCATGTGAAGAGTGGAATGGTGGGAAGATGCCCATTGTGAGAATCATGAACACAGAGTCTCACATCGTGAAGGATCAGACAATGGTTTGACAGGACTTGGGATAGTGAATCCAGGAGGTCCAGCCACATGACTACCAGGCAAGGAGCCCACCAAGCAGCAAAGGACAGAGTGACTCAGGCCTACAGGAACATGTTGGGTACTTCCAAGGGACAATGAGGTGGCATCTGTGCATCTCCTCATCCAGATTCATCATGATGGAGAGGAAAAAAATGCATCTCTAAGAGCAGCACCATCCATCCTTAACCTTCCTCGAAGATCTACCCTATGCTGAAATGGCAGACTGGGGAGGACAACAAAGGCAGGTGGGGCTGCCAGAGGAAGGGCCAGCAGCATCAGGAAGTGGGTGCAGATGCCAACATGAATGAATTTCTGGCCCAGTCTGACACATTCATGTGCTGCAAAAGGGCTGTGTTTGCATTGCGCTGCAAGAATTCTTCTTCTGATGAACAGTTTAATCAAGCGTGTCTCATTCCTCTGCTCCATCTTCCCATTCACTAATGGGGGAAAAAAAACACCCCCTGCAGTATGGAAAGGGTTGGCTGCCCAGCAGTGTGAATTACTCACTCTGCTGGGAGCATTCGAAATTGGGATAAAGTGGTTTCTATTATTAACTGTTTTAAGCAACTGAGTAGATCATGCTCTAGACACCTTACCTGCTGAGCGAACAATCACAGAATTCCAGTGTGGTGGGGGTAGGAAGGGACCCTTGCAGATCATTCAGTCCAAACCCCCACAGCAGTTTGGCCAGCATCACAATGGCCAGAGTGGGTTGGAAGCTCTCCAGAGAAGGAGACGCCATAACCTCTCTGGGCAGCCTGCTCCAGGCCTCCAGCACCCTCACAACAATCAAGTTTCTCCTCCTGTTCAGGCAGAATCTCCTGGGTTCCACTTTATGCCCCTTGCACCTTGTCCTGCCACTGGGCACCACTGACAAGAGTCTGGCACCATCCTTTTTCTCCCCTCAGCTCCTTTATCTCTTGCTGAG
>VWYK01117034.1:23957-37269 GCA_013399775.1 Semnornis frantzii | reverse complement strand
AAAGCAAAACGACACGAGGTGAGGAGGCATCTTTAGAAATGCCTTCATTTCAGAGCTCACTTCAAAGCATTTGTCATTTAGAGAGTTCTTAGAATTTCTTGTCCAAAAAACCTCAGGACACAAATTTTAGACATTCGAGCTCATAGCATTCCATGTGGGTTTAGTGTTTTGCTTGTCTACATTTTTTCCATGAACTCGTGTCTTGTCACTCCGCAATTCTGACACTGCAAGGCAAACCCTTCTAGCTACTTAAGAAACATCTGCTAATCAGGGACAAGACCACTATCTTCCTCATATAGTTCCTTTCTCTCATAAAGTTCCTTCTTACAGACCCCCATCTCAAGCATACTACCCCGTGAGCTGGCTTTGTTCTTTCTACATTATTTTGTGCAAATACAATGGGATATAAACTTTGGGAGCCAGCTGTAGGCACTTGAGAGGACCAGCTCAACGCACTCTAATTACAGAATACAACACACTTTTATTTCTTCTTTCACCTTATTTAGGTGTAATGAGTGTTTGGGGGGGTTTTGGTTTGGTTTGGTTTGGTTTTTTGTTTTGTGGTTTGTTTGTTTGTTTGGGTTTTGGGTTTTTTTTTTTTTAGGGTTTTTTTTTTTTTTTTGTGGTTGTTGTTGTTTGCATCTGGAAGTGATCTGAAAAGCCAGCAGACATGCCACAGAGTTGGTAACAAAAGTATCTCACTCACCAGATTTGATGCAATTAGAATATGGAAAATAAAATTATCGTATTTCCTCTTCTGAGCTTTTCAGGTAGATATCAGACTAGGTATGCTGTTAATATGTGCTGTTGAGTGCACACAATAAAGCCGGGAGCTCTGAACACAGCCAGGCCCAATAGCACAGGGAAGAGAATGTAGGACCTGAAGCACTGTATGTGGGGATAGTGTAACTGGAGCCCAGGAATGGTTCCCTCACCATTTCCCATCCCCTTGGCATTATTTTCATATCTACTCTGTACTACATTGCCACATCTGGCCAGCCCTACAGGACTTTGTTAAGTCAGACAGCTGGAGTCTTACACTTTTTTTGTTTTTTAAACATACACAGTTTGCAATATTCGATGCCACCAATAAGCTAGAGACCTACATAATTTTGGATGGCCAGTCAGGCAGAGCCCTTCATAAATTTCTCTAGCCAGCCAGCCAGAGCCCTATACACACTTTAGCCCAGCTAAACAGCCAGAGCCACAGACTACTTTGTCTAGCCAGCAAGTGAGAGTCCTAAATAACATGTCCGAGGAAAACAGACAGAGCTCTAAACCAATCTGGATGAATGGCCAGGCAGAATCCTACATCACCTGACCCAAGTCACCAGCCAGAGCCCTATACAACTTCAGCTGGCCAGATGAAGCCATATACCAAATAGACCCCTCCAAACAGACAGATGCCTCAATCATTTTTGCTGTCCAGACAGAGAAAGCCCCACACAAATCATCCACACCAAACAGTCAGAGCCTTACAACACTTTGGCTGACCAGGTCAGAGCCCTACACCAGATGGACACACCAAACAGCTAGAGTCCTACACTACTTTGGACAGCAGGCCAGCTAGATTCCTTCATGACTTGGCCCGGACCACCATCCAGAGACTTACACCACCTTGGCTGTCTGGACGGATACAGCACTATATCACAGCCAGATTCCTCCACCACATTACCTGGCCAGCCATCCAAAACTTACACTATTTTTCCTTTCTGGAGAACTACAGCTGTATACTACTTGACCTTATCAAATAGCTAGAGGCCTAAATCATTTTATGTGACTGTCCATCCAGAACCTTACCCTGCTTTGTCTAGACAGACAGAGCTCTACATAAATTTGCTGGTCGGCCCCCCAGTGCCCCACACCACTTTGGCTGACGAGGTAGTCAGAGCACTAGAATATATGGTGTCACAAAAGAACTGTCTGATCAGGCCCTACACAACTTAGGCTGGCTGGCCAGCCAGAGCATGCATCACTTGGCCATGTTAGCTTTCTGGGGGCCCCACACAATTTTTCCTGCAAGCTAGCAAGGTGCCTTTAGCTCTTGGGCTGGCTGTACATTCAGAACTCTATGCCTCTCTCCCCAGCCAAACAGACAGAGACACAGACCACCAGCTGAGTCAAGTCAGCAGTAACAACACCCTGAACAACCATGAGGGATGTTAAATCAGTACTTCTCATAAAAACAATGTATACTATACAATATACTATACCTCTCTGTTGCCCTGCCTGATGTTCTGTGCCTGCATGAGGTCTGAGCCCTGCAGCAGGTCGGCATGGCACCACACTGTCTCAGGACTCCTGCACAGAGCCAGGCACAGCTTTGAGGTTTCTCTATGTCCAGGACTCCTGCACAGAGCATACGCCAGGCCCATGGCAGCTCCTCACAGCCAGCCCTGGGAGAGTGAATCCCAGTTGAGATTCACCCAGGCCAGAGTCCTACAGCACTTGGTCTCATCACACAGTCAGAGCCCTACATGACTTTTGCTGGCCTGCCACATGATTTGGGCCAGCCAGACAGCCAGACCCTTATGTTTTCTATCCAGTCAGTGACCTACACACCATGACACTGCAAAATATCCAGGTGTCTACACCAACAGGCCCTGTCAAACAGCACAACACTGCACCACTTTATCCTTCTAAACAGCCAGACTGCTGCACCACTTGCCCATATAAATGTGCCGCCTACCTTGGGAAGGGTTGGAAAGAGTATCCAGGGAGCTACAGGCCTGTTAGTCTGACCTAGGGAACAGGGGAGGTGATGGAACAGCTCATTGTGAATGTCATCACACAGCACATGCAGGACATCCAGGTGATCAGTCCCGGTCATCATGGGTTTGTGAAAGCCAGACTCTATTTGACTAACCTAATCTTCTATAGCAAGGTGATCTGGTTGGTAGGTGAGGAAAAGCTTTTAGATATTGTCTACCTGGACTTCAGTAAATCTTTTTACATTGTCTCCCACAGAAGTCTCCTCAAGCAATGGGCTGCTCTTGGATTGGGTGGGAATATGCTTCACTGGATAAAAATCTGTCTGGATGGCCAGGCCCAAAGAGTGCTGGTGAATGGAGTTAAATCCAGCTGGCAGCTGGTTCTGTGCGGTTTCCCATGGCTCAGAATAAGGGCCGGTTCTTATTGATGTACGCAGCAGTGATCTGGATGAGGGGATCAAGCACACCCTCCATAAGTTTGTAGAAAACATCAAGTAAGTCAAGTTGTTGGTCTGCTTGAGGATAAGAATGCTTTACATATGGGTCTGGAAAGCCTGAATCAATGGGCTGAGGCCAATGGCATGAGGTCCAACAAGGTCAAATGCTAAGTCCTGCACTTGGGTCACAACCCCATGTGACTCTGCAGCTTGTGGAAGAGTGGTTGGAAACCTGCCAGACATAAAAGGACCTGGAGGTCAATACTCAGCTTAATTGCACAGAATCACAGAATGAGAGCTTGGAAAAGACCCCAAGGATCATCTGGTCCAACCTTTCTAGCTGATAGGCTAGTTTAAATGGAACGCCCAGCACCCCGTCAATCTGAAACTTAACACTGGCCACTGTAGGGGAATCCACTGCTTCTCTTGGGACATCATTCCAAAGTCTGTCTTTTCCAAGTGACTCCTTGGAAAAAGGTTGTCTTTGTTCTCCTGGTAGCCACCCTTTATGTACATACTGGTATGTGGTAACAAGGTCTCCCCTAAGCCTTCTCAAGGCTCAACAGATCCAGGTCTTTCAGCCCTGCCTCATATGGCAGATCTTCCAGGCCTCTGATCATTCTTTTGACCTTTCTCTGGATGCCTTTCAGCCTGTCTGCATCTCCTTTGTACAGCAGGGACCAAAACTGCATGCAGTACTCCAGGTGTGGTCTGACAGGCACTGAGTAGAGTGAGATAACAACTGCTTTATCTCTGTTGGTAATGCCCTTGTTGGTGCAACCCAGCATCCTGTTGCACTCTTTGCTGCTGCAGCACACCATTCACTCCTGCTGAGCTTGTTATCTACCAGAACCCCCAGGACCCTTTCTACAGGCCTGCTGTCCGGTCAGGGAGATCCCGAGTCATGTATTCCCAGGTACAAGACCCTACATTTGTCCCTACTTCATAAGGTTCTTTCTAGCCCACTCATTCAGCATGTCCAGGTCTTCCTGGCGGATAGTTCTCCCCTATGGAGTGTCAACCTCTCCACTCATTGCAGTGTCATCTGATCTGAATGCTCTTAATTCCAACATCCAGGTCACTTAGGAAGATATTAAACAATGTTGGGCCCAGTATTGATCCCTGGGGGACCACAGAGTTGACTGGTTGCCAGGGTGAGAAAGAATGATTTACTGCCACTCTCTGGGTATGGCCTGCCAGCCAGTTCCCCACTCACCACACAAACCACCTCTTTAGGTCATAACATGTCACTTTCTCTAGGAGGAGATTGAGGAAGGGGGGACATGTCAAAAGTCTTGGAGAACTCCAGGTAAGCCATGTCAGCTGCACGCCCTGCACTGAGCACGGGTCAAGGCAGGTGATCAGGTTTGTCAAGCACGATTTCCCCCTGCTGAATCCATGTTGGCCTCTCCCAATTACATGTGTAAGAAGCACTAAATGTAGTTCATGGGATTTATATTAGGTGTCCTATCAGCACTAAGGGTAGTTCATGGGATTTATACTGAGTCTTCTCAGTCACATCAAAACTTGTATCTCTGCAACGTAGACAGGAGTTTGGCTAACCTGAATGCCCACCTCATGCTCCTTTGTGATCCTGTCTAGTTGAATCTAAATTCCTGGAACTTGGTCTCAAATCCTGCTAAAAGTAGAAGACTGTAAAGATGACTAATCATTTTGAAAGTTCACTTCCACACACACCCTTCAAACTGAATGCCTGAGGTAGAGAGAAAGAAGAAAAAAAGTAACCCAACTCAAACCTGCCAGCACACACAGTGACTAAGCAGTTACAGGGCAACAGAGCTTTCTTTTGGTTTTTTATAATCACTGAATGGTTTTAGTGTTGTCCATTCCAGAACAGTGCTCTTCACGGGTCTTTCTCTGGGGCTTGGTTTAAATCCCCCTGGCCTTTTTACTTTAGTGGGTCAATATTAAAGAGTTACCTCCTCTGAGAGCAGCAATTGCTACTGTAAGCTGTGGAGCTTTTTTGCCAGCATAGCTCTTTATGGTCTTTTACAATCTCCTGAAGGTTTCACCAATTCTTTTGACTTGACGTGGTCTAAATAATGGGGAAGTGATAGTGAGGAAGTGGAAACTGATTGTTTGGGAGTGGCAGAAATGTATTAGGCTGTCAAATCTTCTGTTAATGACATTGCTACTACTACTGATTGTAGGTTGGTATTGCTACATTACGGTTAGTATCCTGTAATATCAGGTGCTGTCCAGGCATGTGCTGTTGGTTTCTTTGCATCTTGTGAGCCTTGCTCCTGTGTGTATACTACAGTTAAAACTTCAAACCTGTATTCAGTTATGATTCTGGAGTGCAACTATGGTGATTATCTGCATATGTGGGACAACAGGATCCAAGCTGCTCCACCCTAAGTGGTGTCTGGTGATGGAACATGGTCTGAAGCCACCTATCAACCTCTGCCCCTTGTCTGATGCAGCATAGTTACTGTCTCCTGTAACTCAGCCACTTGATGTAACAGGTGATCCACCTGTGCACTCCTTGTGCAAGTACTTAGCTTTCACTCAGGTGAGATGTTTGGGCAGTCACTGCAGTCTACTGCCTGAACTGAAGTTTCCTTTGTTACCAGTTCTGCCTGTGTGGGTACCTTAGAGATCACTCAGGCTTTCATTGAAGAAGCAGCGTTTTTAGTCCTCAGGTGGGTTCCCACCATTGTGGTAGAGCCAGACTAGCTGCTGTCAAAGATTCTGTGCCCTACTCATATTCCCTGCCTGCTCAAACTCTTGTGCAAACTGCCGCAGATGACAACCAGGAGTAGGTGGTTGCCAGTGGTGTGCCCAGGAAGCCAAGAAGGCCCACGACATCCTGGTCTGTTTCAGAAAGTGTGGACAACAGCCCATCACTACAAAAAGAACACTGAGATGCTAGAGCATGTGTTAAAAAGGGCCACAAAGCTGGTGAACAGTCTAGAACACAAGTCTTATGAGGAGCAACCAAGGGAGCTAGTGCTGTTTACCCTGGAGAAAAGGAGGCTGAGGGAAGAAGATCTTACTGCCTTCTACAGCTGCTGAAAAGAGGTTGTAGTGAGATGGTGATTGGTCTGTTTTCCCAATTAGCAAGAGACAGGACAAGTTGCAGCAAGGAAGGACTGTGTGTGAGGAGAAATTTCTTCACTGAAAGAGTTACCAAGCACTGGAACGTGCTGCCCAGGGAAGTGGTTGAATCATCACTCCCATTTAAAAGATGTGTAAATGTGGTGGTTAGGGACATGGTTTAGTGGTGACCTGGCAGTGCTGGGTTAACAGTTAGATGTGATGATCTTAAAAGTCTTTTCTGACCAAAATGACTCTAGTTCACCCAAGCAAGAGGTCCAGGGAAACCTTCCTTGCATTGGCACCTATGGCCTCTCCTGTCTCCACTGCCCTGCCTCACTGAAAGGTGGAGTGGGAGCCTGCTGTGCTGCCCGAGTTTGGCAGCTCTATACAAGCCATGAGCAATAAGGGTGCAATTAAACAAGACAAGCTGCCTGCTCCAACAGCTCCTTGTTTCCAAAGCAGAGAGATCCAACTCTTGCTTTCCCAGTCCTTGCTTTTGTCCAGCACATGATCTTATCCTTGCCAGCTCTCTGACCCTTCAGTGAATGGACCCACTTCCCTGCTACAGATCCAGCAGTGACTCACTTTTCTCTGTGGAGTTAGTTTTCCACTATCTTAACAAAGTATCTCAGCTTGGAGAAAGATCAGAGAATAACCAATATAGCAATAGCAAGCACTTGAGAGATGGGGGGAAAGGCAGCAATGGGACTGGCACAGCAGTACCTTCCTCAACAGATTTAGCCTGTGCTGTCTAACCTCACTTTCACCATCCTCTGCCAGAAATAGTTTCCTAAAATCACTATGTCAAATATACTAAGAGCTCTCATGCTGTGAGGTAAATATGGGCAAAGAAATGTTCAGCCAAGTTGTAACCCTGGCTCTGTGAAAGGTGAGGGAAACACAGGTTTGTGGTCATTTGTCTGTGCTTGTCCCCATGCTGGCACCTGTGACACTGACAAGGACATCACATTAATGTTTAACTAGCACATTTTTCCAAGGGGCAGGATAGAAATTTTCAATGCACTTAAGCCACTCAATGCACTACATCTCTCTGCCAGAGGGGCCCTACAATAGGAGCCCATTATGGTCCCTATCTCTCTGTCTGACCCTGGTCTGAATCTGTCTATCATCTCATTTGAAATCCAGGAAGGACAGACTTCATCCTGCTATGTTGTGACACTTTGTTTCCTTCTCAGTGAGATTTAACTTGTCAGTGCTTTCTTAATTTCCATGGCAATGCAAGAGCCCATATTGTAGATCTACAGCCAAATGCTGGGAGGCAGCTTTTCATGAGATTATTTCTGGCTATTCAGTTTCCACAAATGAGCTGGAGAATCTGGCACCCACTTTGATACCCTAGGAAAAAAAAAAAAAAAAAAAGAAAGAAAGAAAGAAAATAGCACAATTGCCCTTCAAAGCTACAGAAAGCCCTTTAGGGCACTGCCAATTTTTCCAGAGGTGCTTTGACAGAGTTTTATTCCTCTGTAACACAGTCTCGGCTTGGCCAGAAAGCAGGGGGCAGTGCTGGTGAGGGGGTGAGCAAGGCAGGGTAGACTGGATCTGCAGGCCTCAGCAGTCAGGCTGCTGTAAGGACCTGCTTCCAGTTGGCCATGGGGCCCATGAACCCCTTTGTTGACACACCACCACTACCAAAGGCTGGGTGCCACAGACTGGCTGCCTGCCAATCTGCAAAGCTCACTTTGAAGGTGCTCCCCCCTTCCCTTGCTCCCTTCCCTTCTGTGATGAATCTGGCTCGAGGGAGGAGTTGTCTTCCTCCCTCACCTTCACTCAAAACTGCAACTGGAGAAGTTTCTCCCCAAACTTTCTGTCCAAAATTTAGTTCATATTTTTCTCTCATTTTAGTAACCTTTTGACAGATCCCTGCCTTCTTTCCTGAAAAAACAGCTTGAGAGACTCAGGTGTTTTCCTCTTTACATACAGGCACGCCGATGCCTTATGGTTTCTGGTGCCAGGTGAACACGTGCCTGCCTCATGACCAGAAAGTGACAAAAGTATTTAGTGTAGACAGTAAAAAAACAACCACAAACCACTCCTCCTTGAGTTTATTTGAGCGAGTACCTGTCCCACTGCAGAGTATCCCCCACTGAAGCACACCTACAGCACACAACCAGAAAAGCCTTGGGGCTCCCTATAGTTTCTTCCATCTACAGTTGAAAATGGAATGAGCCCCATACCAGAGAAAATACATTTTCTCCATTTTAGCTGCATACCATTCTAGACAACCTCAGAAAACACCAAGCACAAATCCAGGCTGGGTGGTGAATAGCTGGAGGGCAGCCCTGAGGAAAAGGACCTTGGGGTCTGGGTTGATGAAAAGCTCAACATGAGCCTGCAGTGTGTGCATGCAGCCCAGACAGCAACCGAGTCCTGGGCTGCATCAAGAGCAGCGTGGCCAGCAGGGCAAGGGAGGGGATTCTGCCCCTTTACTCTGCTCTCATCAGACCCCATCTGGAGTCCTGTGTGCAGTTCTGGAGCCCCCAGCACAGGAAGGACATGGAAGTGTTTGAGCGGGTCCAGAGGAGGGCCACGAAGATGATCAGAGGGCTGCAGCAGCTCTGCTATGAGGACAGGCTACAAGAGTTGGGGCTCTTCAGCCTGGAGAAGAGAAGGCTTCCAGGAGACCTTATAGTAGCCTTCCAGTATCTGAAGGGGGCCTACAGGAAGGCTGGGGAGGGACTATTGACAAGGTTTTGCAATGACAGGATAAGGGGCAATGGGTTTAATCTGGAAGAGGGAAGATTTAGACTGGATGTTAGGAGGAAGTTCTTTACAATGAGGGTGGTGAGGCACTGGCACAGGTTGCCCAGGGAGGTTGTGGCTGCTCCCTTCCTGGAGGTGTTCAAGGCCAGGTTGGATGAGGCCTTGAGTGACCTGTACTAGTGGGAGGTGTCCTTGCCTATGGCAGGGAGTTTGAACTAGATGATCTTTGAGGTCCCTTCCAACCTTACCATTCTATAATTCTATAAAACCTTGCTAACAGTTTGAGACCCCAATGTCACGTCTAGTCTTTAATTTTTACTGTGATATGAGTCTCAGAAGATAACCATTCACCAAACATGTGGCTTCTACCTGCTAAAGCCCAGTCTCCTGCCAATGTCCCAGAGACCTTTACTAGCACAACTTCTCCTAGATGATGTAACAAGGTGGCTTCTAGCTTCGCAAACTACTTTTGAAACTGTCATAAGAGAACTAGAGAAGTTATTACAACCACTTCCTACCTGAAATAAGGCGCACCAATCTGTTTATTTGACTATTGTTCTCCCTGAGATACTGCATGCCCTCTGAGACCTGTTCTAGATACAAAGAGATTGAAATGACAGGAAATACTTGGAGCAGTCCTAATCATTAGGACGAAAGCCAGGAGTAACAAATTGTCCCCTGTCTACTATTAACACAATTAAGGAGAAGATTTGCTTGGGTTTCAGTTCCCCTCATGTAGCAAACTTCATAGCTAAATCTCGTTTGCTTCAGGGATCTTGTAGCTGAGTGGCTGTGACATGTCAGTTATATGCCAAAAAAGCAGTCACTGGCACTCGCATCTCTGGTACTGTAGCAAACACAGACATGGACCTCAACAGCGCTGCATAATCAATTTAAGTAGCAAAGACCTAAGTCTTAGAGCTAGGCTCGATACCTCTGCCACATTCTCTTGTCCTGATACTAAGCTTTACTGTTATGGACTGGTCTCATCTTTAGCCTTTGCCCATCCTGAGACTGTGAAATTAAATTATTAAAGTCTGATAGTTTGCTGCTTTATCCCAGAACTTGACTTTAGCCCTCTTTTGTCATCAAACCAGGAGAAGTGGGGAAAAAAAAAAAAAGGAAATAGCAATTGCTGAAGCAGATACTAAGCACCTCTGTTAAATATTCCCTGGTTCACACAAGAGCATTGTTGTATCAGCAGCTGCATAGAGAGTGGCACAACATGGCCATATACCAGTTCCTGTAGGCCTGTTTGCCACTTCTGGCACTTTATATGGGCAAATTTTAGTGCACATGTAAGCAGCTATGTTGGCCAATTCAGTGTTTGCAAAACATGTTGGCATTGTCGCAAGGACACCTGGGAAGAACTACGAACAGCTTTTCCAGCTTTCTGTCAACACAGGACGGCAGTGGAAAATCCTACATTGCTTTTACTACATATCCTGCACAGGCATGTTCACACAGCAAATGTGCCAAGAGAGATGGATCACCCCTTGAAACAATTTCCTATGGCTGAAGCATTACAGCTAGTCAGCAGAGCATCATCAAAGGACTCTGGCACCAAAGCTTCACATTCAGAAATTTCTTTAGCTTAGGTCTGGGTCTGGCCCATGAGCAAGGTGGGGTGGGGCAAAACATTGCAGAAATCTGCAAACCTTTTAAAAAAAAAAAACTCTCAAGTCCTCTGCAGAAGGGAAGTTTTTAAACACAACCAATCAAAACATAGCCAGGAAAAAAAAAAATTATCTCCTGTCAGTGCTTGTAGCATGGAGGTGAGGCCTCCTCTTTTGATCCATCTGCCATCTGCCATTTTTCCTCTCCATGTCTCTTTTCTGTTTGGAGCCATCTGAGCAACAACCCCCTAGGCTAGCACAGCTGGGCAGGGGGAGAGGACACAATGAACTGTGTGCTTCCATACTTTGCTGCTAGAAGTATTACACCCACCCAAAGGCACTCTGAGCTACCATCTGCTCCAGCCTGAACAAAAAGGGAATTACAACTGAAACAGCTATTGAAGGATACAGCTAAATGTGACTGTGGTGCCTTTCACCTATTTGGCTGCCTGGTTTCTTGCGACAGGTTCATGGCACAAACCCAACCCAGTCTCAGAACTGCTCCAAGAAATACTGGGAGTTAGTCTGTGAAAAGGGAAGAGCGGTTTGACCCTGGGAGTTACGCAAATGGGTACTTGTCCCCTGAAACAGAGATGGGAACCACTCGCTTTGCTGCCAAGGGGGAGAGGAGCAGAGAAAGTGGTTGCCTTTATTCCTCCCTGTAGGCAAACAGCAAAATGAAAAATTATCTAAGTACCTGCAGAACTTTTTGAACATACGGTGAAAGTTTAAAGGCTTGCTGCTTTCTACCAAAGAACCTGTTTTCTGAGGCTGCAGCTGCCTGACTCCAAGGAAAACACGTGTGGTTGGTACTGACACTGATTGTTCTGCTGTTTACTGCAGAGAAGAGGTGGTTGGCATCCCACAGAGCAAAAGCTGAAATCTTAATGTTGTCAATAAGAAATTGGAGGAAGGAATTGTTTTACTACAGGTGAGGAGTGGTAAAATGGAAAAGAAGTTGCCACCTTTGTCTCCGAAGCTGAATCGCAGCCTTACTGCTAACACTAAGCAGATCAGCATGCAGGCGTTTCCGTTCAATGACTGAGTCACTTCAGAAGTCATGGATTTGACGGTACATGCCCTTAGCAAACATCCACAATCTGATGGTGACTAGTGGCCAAGGTATCAAACGGTAGATGAGTACCTTCCTCGTCCAGTTATGTCACATTAAGACTGTTAGCTAGTTAAAAATGGAAGGTTAACCCCAGATACACAGTGATAATGTCAGACAAGGATATTGTTTGTATTAGATTGCTTCAGTCACAGCAACTCACCCCTTACAGATGGGAATTATTTGCACTTGGATCTGAGCAAAGTCTTTAATTAGCGTGCTCAGAGATTCACAGATGAAAAGATCTACAAGAGGCAAAAATAGTGGCAATTATTCTCCTGGTGATTTTTTCCATTACTATTTAAAAATATGCATAATATGCTAATTATGGGTACTTGTTACTTCCTTTTTTAAACTCCTCATTATTTGAATTATTTATATATTTTTCCCTTTTTTTTTTTTTTTTTTTTTTTAAATTCTTTTTTTTTTCTNTTAACATCTTTTGCTTTAGCTCCTCACTATCTTCATCATGAGCTAGATCCTGGGCTAAACGATACATATAAAAGGTGGAGACAGTCACTGCCCTAGACCTTTACATTTTGATTGCAGTACAAGAGATGAGACAGTGATCAACCGCTGAGATGAAACCAATCAGTGCAATTTGCAGTAGCATCACTGGCCCACTGTTCCTGCTGGCAGGTATCTGTGAGGCTAGGTGGCACAGCAAAGAAGTGTTTTAAGGAGGGGTTGTAAGGAGCGTGAGGAGGTCACCCTGATAATGTTTGTGGGGAGTGGCTTTCTCAGTGAAAGGGGGAAAAGTCTCAGTGTTCCTCTTCAAGTGTTTCACCAGCTGGTCCATTTAAGCAGGGGCTACAACCTGCTTGGCTTGTTTATCGAATTCATTGCTGCTGCAACAGGTTACATTTGCCATGCAGAAGAACACACATGACTTGTGAAATGCTGTTTAGTTACTTTTTATGTTGAAGAAAAAAAAAAAAAACCAAACAAACCCAGAAACCATTAGGTATCGTTTCCACTGTTCCTCAGCATTTTCAGTCAGAGAATCATACGACTATTCATACAGCAGTGCCACAAAGATTTGCATTTACAGCCACAACAAGGGGCCAAAGTCTAAAGGTTTGTCTCTTACTGTTACTTTTTGTTGTTGCTCACTCATATAGGTGGGTAGCTGCATAGATGATACAAGTATTATTCTGCAGCCTTTTCCTGGATCACCTTCTTATGTTTCATGGAGTTGATCACAGACTGGGAAATGTTTTTCAACTCTCCTTGTGCTGGGAAGTAGAGTCAATTGTGCTTCAAATACTGGTTTAGACATTACCCAGACATGAGCCTAAGCAGCCAGCAGCCAGCCTGGGCTACTGCTGACTGTGACAGAGCAAGAAGATGGCAAAGAGTGTGAAGATGGTGAGTTCTGGATGGCTCTGATTAATCAAACTAGATCCCATGGCTAGACACCTCCACAAGCAAGTGGAATGGCAACGGAGAGAGAAGTCTTTACAGAAGAGAAAGGCTTTTCACACAGAAAGGTGTTTATGCAGTGACTGTTCAAACCAATTCCCACTCACTGTAGTTTTCTGTTCCTTGCAATTATGCAGCATGGAACTACATCTCAGGTTATACAATTAGAATTGTTTTCTTTAGAAAAAAAAATAGGTTTTTTTTTTTTTTTTTTTTTTTAATTTGTTTTTTTTT